>JADBJO010003540.1:235599-238099 GCA_016801955.1 Conus betulinus
GGCAGTGATGCTGCTGCATGATAGGTATGACAATGAACTGATTGCTTACTGTCGAACTAATGATGACGAGCCAGTGGCAGTGTATACCCGAGTGTGACTATGTCCAGGAGAACTGGAACGAGTAGAGCTTCAGTGTAATGCCACTGAGAGAGGTTTTTTTTTTTTTTTTAAATGAGAGAAAAAAAAAAAAAGCGCAAGTGAATACATGTATAGGAAATGGGTGACATTGAAATGCTAGCAGAAGAAAATTTCTCTTCCAGTTAACAAATACTCTAAGGGCAAACATGGAAATTCCTTCATGAGGGAAGTTTCCTTGTTAAGTTGTTTGTCCTCTATGGATGTGTGTTCTTATCTGCAAGTGACTTATTTGGATACATGTTACTGCTCTACATGGGAGCTAAAGCTACCTTCTTAAGTTCTTTAATTCTTAACTGCTTTGTGTGTATACATGTTTCTGTGGATCATTGAAGCTGGACTTTCAAGTCAAGTAGGTATGAGAGAACTCTTACTCCTACTGAACACCAAGTATGAGTAACCTCATACAACAGCACTGTTCCAGTTTGGTTTATGATAACTTTACATACTCTGCTTTCTCACCTGAACAGTTCATGGGGTAGCTGAAGTATAAAGACATGGCTTTGTTTGGCTGATGCGCGTTTGCTAGTGTGCTAGATTTCATTAGTTTCTAACTTTTGTTTTTGGAAAAATGCGTCAGAAGAGCACAAAATGGTACTGTCAGCAGAAAAGGTTGCTGACCTGTTTCTGAATTATGACAGGACTGAGAAAGCAAACAGAAACGGTATAACTGAAAAGAGACAGATAGTGAAGACTTCAAACCCCACTCAGAAACTGATTCTTTTGATGCATATCATGTAATATTGAAACCAACTTAAATATTGAAAACTGATTGAAGCAAACTTAGATATATCGAAACTAGACTGAAATAATCAATAGTGAAGAAATCAAACGGACACATTTTATTGCTGCATTGTATTATCTGTAGTCCATTGTAATGACCACATGTTTTCCACACAACTTTACATGCTTTGAACAAGTGGTATATACATATATATATCTAAAATAAATCTGTAGAGAAATCTTATTCTGGAATTATGTAAAACGATTTTTACCAAGTATGAGCTGAAATTCAGAGCATGCACTGAGTGAATATGAAGACTCAGCTAATCAGATACTTGTGACATAATTTCACATATAAAAAAAAGAAAAAAAAGCAGATGAGCAAAACAACAACAGTTCTATTTTTGCAGTTTAGGCCCTCATCCCCAACCCACCCCCAGCCCTTCCCTTCCTCAACTCCCGTTGATACTAGCCTACTACATCATATTTTCTCTCCATCATCATTTTCTTTACAGTGTCAAAGATCAAACTAACTTCAATTAAAAAAACACCATACGTTCTTTGCAAATTAGCTCAAGTTAATGTATTCTATCTAGGCCTAAATAATCCAACTATTTGATGGAATACAGCTCTCTCTCTCTAAATGGGATGTTTTCTTGTACCGCTTTGATTACTGCAGATTTTCCTTAATCAGATATTTTAAAGTGCCAACACTGGTCCGTTTCAACATCACTGCCAGTTTTGGTCTAGTTTCAAAATTTGATCATTATTATGCATTATACAGGTAACTTAAGTTCCTTAATTGTGCATGGCTGTGTAAAACAGCTAAATCATAACAACACATAATGCCAGATCATGAGAGAGAGAGAGAGAGAGAGAGAGAGAGAGAGATGATGATGATGATGATGATGATGTGATGATGATGATAATCTTTATTTCCAAGGATAACAGATAAGCAAACACATGCTTTTTTCATTCCGCCCTTGCCAAGAGAGAGAGAGAGAGAGAGAGAGAGAGTCCTTCATTTCAGGTTTAGTGGAGAGAGAGAGAGAGAGAGAGAGAGAGAGAGAGCGAGAGATATTCTTTCTCTTCAGATTTTGTGGCACACACCTATCAGCTGATACTGTGTGTGTGGTGGAAGCAGGCAAGCTGGCCCCATAAATTTGATGATTTTGCTTCGAATTCAAAACATGCTAGAGGCAGAGAGTAGAGGGGAGGGGGGGGGGGGGGGGGGGGGGGGCGGGTAGGTTACGAGAGGATATACAGAGAGAGTGGGAGTGAGTTTTTTTTTTTCAACTGGAGTATTTTTTCAAAAGCACAATAATCGATATTCTCAGTGTCTGTCTGTCTCTGTCTGTCTGTCTGTCTGTCTGTCTCTCTCTCTCTCTCTCTCTCTCTCTCTCTCTCTCTCTCTCTCTCTCTCTCTCTCTCTCTCTCTCTTTCTCTCTCTCTCTCGTTGTCAGTGTCTATGTCTCTGTCTCTTCTTGCCTGTCTTTCTGTCTATCTGTCTCTCTTCTTTTTTCCGTACTTATCCAAACAAATGACTAACAGTCGTGACCGTAACACCTCCATTTAACCAAACACATAGCCAGTCACGCCGCTTTCTCTTCACCTTCTGGAAAGGTACACAGTTTTTGAAACT
>JADBJO010003541.1:0-5000 GCA_016801955.1 Conus betulinus
TAGAAGCTTTTCTTTTCTTTCCTTTTTACAGGACTGCGCGAGAAGGCGTTCGGTGGAGGACGTGGAGGTAGGTATGTATGAAAGGACATCTCTCCAGATGAAAGTTAGGCACTGATATAGGAACGGACAAGCCACAGAAAACTTCCATTGTCTAGCTTTTGTTCTTTTGCCTTGCCTTGCCTTGCCTTGCCTTGCCTTGCCTTGCCTTGCTTACATTGCCTTGCCTTGCCTTGCCTTGCCTTGCCTTGCCTTGCCATATATTTCATACTCTTGGCTTGTATTGCCTTGTATTCCATTGCCTTGCCTGACCTTGCCTTCCACTGTCTCACCTTGCATTGGCTTGTATTGTATTACAGTGCAGTGTATTGTGTGCTATTGTACTGTACTGTACTGTACTGTACTGTACTGTACTGTACTGTACTGTACTGTACTGTACTGCACCACTATTGAATTGTAAAGCATTCTGCTAAATCGTACGGTAATGTATGTCTTTAAAGTGTGTTATAATGTGTTGTATATATAGTATTACATTGTACTGTACTGCATGGCGTTGTGTTCGTATTGCATTATATTGTGCTGTACTATAACTGCGTTTTACAGCATCAATATTTGCCTATTATTGTATTGCAGATCTATTGGCTTGTATTGTATTGTAGTGCAGTGTCTTTCATTGCACTTGCAGTCCATTGTTGTGTAGTCTATTGTTTGTTATCGTATTGTAATATATCATAATGGCGCCGTGTTGCGTTGTGGTGGGTGGTCTTTTTGTTCGGCGTTGTGTTTTAATCCATTGCGCAGAGTCGTGCTGCACAGTACAGTTCGTGTGTGATCGCAATGCATTGCATGACTTTCTATTGATCCTGAATTGCCACAGTGACGTTTCTGTTACATCGCACCCCTTCATGTTTATCCACGATTGTCGGGTGTGAAATTTGGGCACACGCCCAAACCAGCTAGTCTTGCCATTAACGGTTTGCCAACAAACATAGGAAGCCAGAAATCAGGAGAAAATGAAACTGGAGTGGGGAAAAGAACAGCGGGCACGACAAACAAAGCCTGGAACACAGGATGATATAACCCTCTTCAGTGACCAAATACCGCAGCATAAAAAAAGATATCGTTTGTACACCCCCCTCCACCCCACCCCCACCCCCACCCCCCGCTTCCCCTCCATTTCCACAATTCATCTGATTTTCGTGGTCTTTTTAAACAGACCCAGGGCCATTGTAAATAGATCTGAGAGTATAAACGCTTACAGCCAATCAAGATAATCTACCAACAGGCACGGTCTTTTGCCAGGGTTAGAACTTTCTGCTCATTTTCGACGCCTATACCGACTTCCACCACCGCTTTCTCTGTAGCTAATTTGTGCACTTCAAAGTTAGGACATGCAATTCCGGTCGATCAAAAGTGCTGTGTTCTGTACTAATGTGCAATAGTGTTTTATTGACTAAAATCGTAATAACCCTCCACCCCCACCCCTTATCCCCACCCCTGCCCAACAAAAGACAATCTGAAAGGAGTTTTGACTCTTTTCGCTCGTCTTCTTTCCATCAATAGATGATGATCTTCTCTTACAGGTAAATACTGCCGGTTTTTTTTTTTTTTTTTTTTTTTTTTTTTCCCACTGTTATCTTTGACAGAGCAGAGAAGAACATGGCACAGATGGATGTATTCCTCCCCACAAGATCTGAAGCTAACAATCATAGCACTCACCGTGGAAGAAGGAGAACAGCCAAAAACTGAAGAAGACGGTGCCGGGTAACAGTAGTGATTTTCTGCTTCCCGTGAGAGGAACACTAAAGATGGCGCGTGAAGAAAGAATATGGCTGCAACTTACACCATGGTCTTAGCTGTATTTAATGGCACGGTTATCTTAGTGCGTCCACTCGGGTTCAAACGACTCAGCTTTCGTAGATGGAAAATCGTTGCACAACACCCAGTCTTCAAGAAAAAAACTGCAAAAACAAACAATACACAAAAAAAAAGAGAAAAAAACTTAAACAAAAAAATCGACGTTAATTAATTATGCATTAAGCATCACTCGTGCTGTTCGATCTTCTTTTCCTCCAACAGCAGAGAGTGGTGAAATGTTTATCTGAACTACACACTCCGATCGCGCGCGTGCAGCTACTGGGTAAATAGAAACAGCTGTTGCGTACGTACATGAGGCGCGCTGTTGCCAGCATGTGGCGAGATCTCGTCAGAACGTGTTTGACACGACAGTAGGATGTTGGTTATTCAGTGTCGCAAGCAAGGGGAAAAAATCTCAACTTCGGGGAGAGAGAGAGAGAGAGAGAGAGAGAGAGAAATGAAATGAAATGAAATGAAATTTATTCAGATAGGCCACAGCCCCTTCTGAAGGGGGATTACTTTCAATACCTTACATGGCGATTACAACAACAGCAACAAAATAATGCATAAAAATGATACAAAAACATTAACAACTAACTTCGACTTGGATGGCAAATCCATATAACATCGACATATCAATACATTTATTAGCTGAGCACAACAGATCGCCTCTTAAAGGCTCTATACAAATACATGCACAAATTCCTCACAATACTTTGATTTCTGTTCGTCATTAGTAGACTCATACGGAATTGACATGGGTTTGCACGATATTTAATTGGAATAAATTCCTGCCGTAGATCACTGAGAGCAGAGCAGAGGAACAAAAAGTGTAGTTCGTCATCGTTTACCTTTTGACATAGTGGGCATACAAAACTGTCATCCTGAACTCCATCATACCTTTTACGATGCACTGCTAAATCCGAAACCCCAAATGAACTTTGTCATGTAATTCTTAATATGTCTGTCAATATCGAGTGAAAGATACATTTCACAATTATTAGACGACTTAAATGTTCTGTACCATGAAAACCTAACACTTTCTTGAATATGTTCATGCCAGTTTTGCCATCTGTTATCAATGAGTCTTTGACGAAATACTTGCAAAAAATATTTCACATTTTTCCACACCCTGGTTCAGCCATACAAATCCAAAACCATTTAGAAATAGTATCTTACGAACACCTGACGCCCACGTGGATTTACCACGTGAATCTAACCAGAATAACATTTTGTAAGCCTTCAATGGTAACCTATTATCATTCATCCGTGATATCTTTAGCCAGTATCTGATACACTGCACACGTGAATTTATGTAAATAGGATGACGTCCAGTATCTCCATAAACTAAATCGTTAGGTGTTTTTACGTGGACGCCTAAAAACTTTTTTAGAGCATACAAATGAACCTTTTCAATATGGACAGCAGCAGCATCCAATCCCCACAATTCAGCACCATAGAGAGCAATGGGTTGCACCTGAGTATCAAATATCTTTAACAATACCTTAAGTGAATTATTCTTAAGTACGTACAATCTTTGCAGAACGCATAGAAGAGCATTTCTTGCCTGCTTGCAAGATCTGTACAAGCAGCCAAAACTAAGCCGGGTTGAAAAATAAATACCAAGATATTTATAACAATTAACAACAACCATTTGGTCCCCATTAAAAGACCATCTCTCTCTTGCTGCAAGGAAACCCCCTTTTCTAAATACAACGATTTTGCTCTTTTTCATATTTACCTTAAGTTGAAGTCTTGATGCTGCATTACACAAATTGTTCAACTGGGTCTGAAGGCCCACTGGGGTTTCTGACAACAAAGCTATATCATCTGCCAGTAGCAAAATAAATAATTCAGCTACATCTGGAGACAGGGTTGCTCCATGCCTTCCTTTCTCTATTATTTCTTGTGCCAATTCGTTGATAAATAAGGAAAACAAAACAGGGCTACACGCATCTCCTTGCTTTACACCTTTTGTACAAACTATGTAATTTGTAAAATTTCCACCACACCTGACCTTTGCTTTCACACAATCATACATGCTCTTAATACAACGATGCATCTTACCCTTTATCCCATTCTTTTGAAGTATTGGCCAAAGCAATTTTCTAGACACTGAATCGAATGCCTTTTCGAAGTCGATAAAGGCTACGTACAATTTGCGATTCCATGAAAACTGTTTCTGTATAATTGCCAAAAGGGTAAACATTTGATCGATAGTTGAATAACCTTTCTTAAAACCCGCTTGCCACTCACCCGTGCTATTATTAAGCTCCACCCACTTTTGCAGTCTACTGTTAATTATAGATATATATTTTGCTACTTATATCACTAAGTGATATGCCCCTATAATTGTTTGGATCATTGACTTCACCTTTCTTGAATAAAGGCAGTATAATTGATTCTGTCCAGTTATCAGGAAATACCCCTTTGTCAAAAAGTGCATTAAAAAATCTGACGAAGAAATCAATTACGGCGTTTCCATCATTTTTATATAATTCTCCAACTATACCATCAGGGCCTGCAGCTTTTCTGTTCTTGAGTTTTTTAATTGCAGAGATTACTTCTATTCTAGAGATCGGGCAATCGAGGAAACTTGCATCGCTACTGATATCGAAAAAGTACCTTCTTCATCTATTTCTTTCTGTCGTCTTCTTCAATATCTTCTTCGAGAAGTTCTTTGAAATGCTGATACCAATCGTTTACAGAAATATTGTTACAAGTATTATTATGTCTAACTGATATTTTGCGCAAATGCTTCCAGAACTCTTGCTGATTTTTGATTGAGTTAACTAAACTGCATAATAAAGTGGAATTATACTCATTCTCTTTCCTCTTTAAAAGATTCTTATACTCTCTTCGAGCTTTACAAAACGTCTCTGTCTTTATCGTCTAACGTCCTTCTAGATATTCTAAGGAGTTGTTTCACGTCTTTTTTGGTTCTATGACATTCATGATCAAACCAGTCATCCTTCTGAATATCATTTAATCTTATTTGTTTCCTCATGCATTCTGCCTGTTCTTTTATACAAGCATTAAATATATTTAAAGCAGTGTTAACATCATCATCGATCAAGTTGACAGCTTCCTCCAGCATTAATAATACATGCTGACTATTTATTAGATTATGAAAAATATTAGCATAT
>JADBJO010003541.1:10000-15000 GCA_016801955.1 Conus betulinus
GTTAGCAGACTTGTTCCAGACAACCGGACCTTGATAGTGGAATAACACTTGACCACATGATTTGAAGATTTAGCTCGGGGTCACACCGTATTTTTTTTTTTCTGAATAGGATTGGAAAGAGCGGAGCGGCTGACGAATCTGAAGGAGGGAGGAGAAACATTCATCAAAACAATCTTCACAACCATCCAAACTCACAGAATGGCTCAGTTAGTTGGTAGAGCGCCGGGCTGAATGAGACCTGACAGGTCAAAACGCGTCGTGTTTTTGTCTTGTAATCTGTTTGTTCGTGTTAACTGGCGGATTTAGTTTAAATTCCTTTTAAAATTTGTATAAATTCCCGCCCGAAGTCTCTTCAGACTTGAAAACTGGCATATTAAGCGCAAACTGGACTCCACATTTTTACGAATGTCTGTTCGATGGAAACTTGCAGAAAGTGTGTCCGTCCGCCTGCCGATTCACTGTTGCATTAGTCTTCAGCACAGCATGGGTACCGACTTGTCCAGCGTGTGTAAGTTGGCTGCACACCAACAATCAATGCGCCAAGGCCTTGCTTAAGGAGTCGAGTATTTATAGATTAGCGCAATTGATTTGTCTTGAGAATGTTATTGTGTCTGAAAGTTGATTCTCCACGGTGTTCTGTTGTTGCATGCTTGCTTGCTGTTTTGTTTGTTTGTTTGTTTGTTTTTATAGACTGGCGAAATCACTTTGTTTTGAGTATTTTGCATTGTGTCAAAGTTGATTCTCCTCGTTTTCTTGCATATGGCCATCAAGGTACAAGCCAGGTGGTTGCAAGCAGACAGATTAAAATCAAAGGAATGTGACTCTCTAGGGTCATCCAGCTGGCGCAAAGATGGGGTCACGGGTGAGTGCAAAGGCCTGAAATGTGACGTCAACTAAGTGGAGGGTCATGCATATAAATATTGTACGTGAATTCATCGGTAGAAATCCGCTAAAACAAGGGAAATAAGTGGTGGTGGTGGTGGGGGGGGGGGGGGGGGGGGGCGTTCTTTGGTGAATTATCAGTTTGACATTAAATGCTAGCTCGAATTCATGGTAGGCCTAAAAGCGCTTACATGGGTTAAATAGTGTTTTATTGCACATTGCGAATTGAGGCGTGTGGCGAGTTCTGTGTAACGGAACCCTGAGCGGGTCAGACACAGCCACTGAGCTAAATGGGGGCAACATGACCAGTGACGTCACGGTTTCCCGTCAATGGCGAGGGATTTGAGGTCTTTTGGCGGAAGAAGTCTTCTATTGACGGCGTTGTGTGTGTGTGTGTGTGTGTGTGTGTGTGTGTGTGTGTGTACGCGCGAGCGCGCGCGCGTGGGTATCTGTGTGTGTGCACGTGTGTGTGTGTGTGTGTGTGTGTGTGTGTGTGTGTGTGTGTGTGTGAGGGGGGTAAATGTTCCCTCGCAAAATAGATATAATCCGATTCAACAACTTGCACGCGCACGTCCAGAGACAGAACGCACAGTGCAAACACATGCATGCACATTCCGAAACACACACACACACACACATAAAAAAAAAAAAAAAGAGGGGGGGCAGTGGGGAAGAGACCGACAGACACAGAGAGAGAATCAGTACACATACAGTTTTTACAAAGTTCACTGTTTGAGGCTTCTGGCGACATCATCTCTTCTCTGTTCGCCCTTCCCTCCTCCTTCGTCCAATTCCACTCCCCCCCCCCCCCCCCTTACACACCACACTCCCTCTTTTCACCCTCTCCAGCCACTGCACATCTGCTTTGGCGTTTTGTCCTTGTTCTATTTCCGGTAATGATTGATTCTTACTCTGATGTCGTCTGCACTTACTATATTTACAGCTGTCTGTCTTACTCTCTCTCCCTCCCACCCCACTGTGTCTCTGTCTACCCTCTCATATATATATATATATATATATAGAGAGAGAGAGAGAGAGAGAGAAATGCACACACGTCAACGCGAACAGCGAAAGCAGAGAGAAGAATCCACACGCATGTAGTATATCTTACAAACATTTCGGGGTTTTCTGCTGACATCTCTCTCTCTCTATCTATCTATCTATCTATCTATATATATATATATATATATATATATATATATACACACACATATATATATAATGCTGAACAAAAAGTAGTGGGGGAAAACAACTGCAGACTATCAATTCTTCGATCATGATAGTAATGACTTGGCAAAAATATGAACTTAAAAAAAAAAAAAAAATGAAGAAAATGTGGGAAACGTATTATCAAAAAAAATTAGAAACCCTTCATTAGCTGCCTAGAGAGCTATCGTAATACCTCTCAAAGGAGGATCTATTTGTATTGCCTGCTCCTAGGCCTTTCTGTTTGTATTGCCTGCTCCTAGGCCTTTGTATTGCCTGCTTCTAGGCCTTTCTATTTGTATTGCCTGCTCCTAGGCCTTTCTGTTTGTATTGCCTGCTCTAGGCCCTTTGTATTGCCTGCTCCTAGGCCTTTCTATTTGTATTGCCTGCTCCTAGGCCTTTCTATTTGTATTGCCTGCTCCTAGGCCTTTGTATTGCCTGCTCCTAGGCCTTTACGTCCGCTGAGTCGGGCGCATCAGAAAGACACGGCTGATAGTGGTTGCGCTCCTGGTGTCAAATAGAGACACACCACAGTTCATAATTCTGTGGTGTTCTCACCACCAAGGGTTCAAAAAAGAATCCAACAGCACCCCCAAAGCAGCCAGCGAAGGATAGTAAATAGAATAAAATGAAAGTGCGGAAAGGAAAAAAGTTGCTGAAATTCTAAAAGCATAATGCAAACAATATAACATGTAAGGGACAATCTTTTAGCCTATGCTTTAGGATCAATTCAAGGATGCAAGGGAGATCAAAAGATATGGAACTGTCTGAGTGGTCAGTTGTGCTGTTCAATAACTCAAGCATTGTCAGTGGCTAAGAATTGTGTAGAACAACCTTTATTTGGATCTCCTAAGAGATGCAATCTCCCACTGATTGACCAAGCAATATGATGCTGAACAATTAAGTAGTGGTGGAAAACAAGTGCAGGCTAACAATTCTTCAGTCATGATAGTAATGACTTGGCAAAGATACGAACTTTTAGAAAAAAAAAATTGCAGATGAAGAAAGGCTTACAATTCTTCCGTTATTATGGTGATGACTCGGCAAAGATTTGAACTTTAAAAAAAAAGAAAGAAAAAAAAGTTGAAGATGAAGAAACTGGGAACATAGATTAAGAACATGTATTATAAGCATGAAAACCCTTCGCTAGCTGAATGACAGAACCATCGTCATTCCTCTTGAATCCAGATCTATTTGCATTGCCTGCTCCGCTGGATCGGACTCATCAGGGAGACACGGCTGACTGTGTCTGTGCTCTTGGCGTCAAATAGAGACACACCACAGTCCATTATAGATAGACAGACAGACAGACAGACAGATAGATAGATAGATAGATAGATAGATAGATAGATAGATAGATAGAATTCTTCACTAGCAGCATATGGAAACCATCGTAACCTATCTTGATGACAAAACTATTCATATTGCCTACTCCTAGGCCTTTCGTCCGCTGGATCAGTCTCATCAGGGAGGCCTGGCTGATTGTGTCTGTGGTCCTTTGGCATCAAACAGACACATACCACAGTCTATAATTCCATGGTATTCTCATCGCCAAAGGATGACAAAAAAACGGAATCCCACAGCTTCCCAAAGCAGCCAGTGAAAGGTAGAAAAGTAAAACAGAAAGAAAGTGTGGTGTGGATCAAATCTTTGGACCTATGCTTGAGGATCTATTCAGGAATGCAATGGAGATCAACGAGTGTCCCTCAAAGTTGTCAGCTCAACTATTAAATAATCCAATCATTTTCAGCGGCTAAGAGTTGTTCGGGACAGCCTTTAATTAGATCTTGTAAGGGATGCAGTCTCCTACAGATTGGCCAAACAATGATATATTGAGCAATTGAGTCGTGGAAGAGAAAAAAGTGCAGAGTAACAATTCCTCCATCACTTTTATATATATATATATATATATATATATATTTGTCTGTGCGTGTGTATACATATGTGTGTGTGTGTGTGTGTGTGTGTGTGTGAGAGAGAGAGAGAGAGAGAGAGAGAGTGAGAGAGAGAGAGAGAGAGAGAGAGAGAGAGAGAGAGAGAGAGAGAAGAGAGAGAGAGAGAGAGAGAGCTGCCTATGCAAATGCATCCATTGGAATGGAGAGAGCGGGGGAAAGAGAGGGGGAGGATGGGCAGGGAGTGGGGTGGGGCATAGTGGGTGGTGGAGGAAGAGAGTTGTTGATACATACAGGGAAATATACATTTGATCATAAATCATCATCTATTTTCATCCATTCGTTAAGTTGTAACACGTGGTTTTTTTGTTTTGTTTTGTGTTGTTTGTTGTTGTTGTTGTTGTTGTTGTTTTTAAGTTGGAAAACGTTATTTTATGTATAACATCTGCACATTATTATTAACAAACAAACAAACAAACAAACAAAACAACAACAACACACAAACAATATATATATATATATATATATATATATATATATATATATATATATATATATATATATATATATATATATATATATATATATATATGTTTGTTGTTGTTGTTGTTGTTTGTTTGTTTGTTGTGTTTGTTTTTGTTTTTTGTTTTTTTTATGTACTCTTTTATAATTTATTTTCCCCCCTCCGCCCTCGTTCCTCTCCTTCCCCCTCCCCCCTCCACCCCCCACGTTTTCCTTCCTGCCCCCTGCCTCTCCAACTTCCCTGTGGCCCCCTGCTCTCATCCTCCACCCCTTATTTACCCCCCCCCCCCCCCCTCTCCCCACTCTTTCTTCCCCTTCCCGCTCGCTTCCATTGGGGCCGTTGTTGTCCTCTGTTGGGTGGGTGGGTGGGTGGGTTGTGGGTCTTTGGATGGCTGCTTCGGATGGAGGTCTTGCATGATTTTGGCGGGGGAGGATGTGGGTGGGCCTGGGCTGTGGTTCTCTCTCTCCCCCCCCCCCCCCCCCCCCCCCCCCCCCCCC
>JADBJO010003541.1:20000-30000 GCA_016801955.1 Conus betulinus
CATAAATTATGTTTGTTATTTTACTTGTTTTAAAGCGAAATGTATATTCCCAAACCTTTAGCTGAAATTTATGAAAAAAATATCGTATCTCCATATTTCACAACCATATAATAATACTGGAACACTCATTTGATAAAATAAATGTAAAAAAATAGTATGAATAGGAAAATCCTTTGTTCTTGCTTTTTGTATCAATTTAAAGATGGCTTATGACGCTTTATCAAAGTGTTTTGGTTACATTTAGCAAAAGAACCCATTCGATTACAATTTACCCCTAAATATTTGAAGCAGGTGACAACATGAACTTTGTCATTTCCATAAGGACATGTGTCCTGTTTATTCAGCCTTACACTGTTAAATATCATTGTTTTTAGTTTTAGCAGCATTAACGGTCAACTTCCACTTATTACAATATAATACCAAGGAATCTAGTGCTTTTTACCATTCTTCTTTCGTTTGAAAATATAATTGTGTCATGTGCGTATAACAAGACAAAAAGTTTGACACAATTCGTTGTATCACTATCCAAAGAAAGCCTAATTTCTAATGGTGGACACCCATTGTCTTTCAGATAGCCTTCAAGATAATTCAAATACAAAGTAAATAATACAGGAGAAAGATTCTCACCTTGACGAACACCTTTTACACACACACACACACACACACACACACACACACACACACACACACACACACACACACAGAGGCACGCACACACACAGAGGCACGCACACACACAGAGGCACGCACACACACACACACACACACACACACACACACACACACACACACACACACACACGCACGCACGCACGCACGCACGCACTCACGCACGCGCGCACGCACGCACGCACGCATGCACGCACGCACGCACGCACGCAAAACACACACACACACACACACACACACACACACACACACACACACACACACACACACATACACAAGTGCACGCGCTGTATATTGCATAGTGTGTGCGTGCGTGCGTGCGTGTGTGTGTGTGTGTGTGGTGTGTGTGTGTGTGTGTGTGTGTGTGTGTGTGTGTGTGTGTGTGTGTGAGAGAGTGAGAGAGAGAGAGAGAGAGAGAGAGAGAGAGAGAGAGAGAGAGAGAGAGAGAGAGAGAGAGAGTGAGGAACACGTTACATTTTTGTACACCCTAGTACGTTTGTTTCTTCTATGGCATGTTTGCAACCATTTTTACAGCAAGATGCCACACTGTTACGGAAGCAATAGACAATAAGGTGGAAAACATTTTCTTTCCACTCGTTGTTTTACTTTACGTGTATCTGCTTACAATGTTACTGGTTGTGACAGCCATTTTCATCAGGTGGCACTTCTAGTTACTGAAGGATGCAAGTCAAAGATTTCACTGATACAGTTACCTGGGATCTTTTGATTCTTGAATGTTCAACGTTTCGACCTACCTACTGTGATGTTTATTTATCTATTTGTTCCTTATCTAAATTGTGATTGTTTTGACGGGGAATTAGAGGCTATTTTTAAATACACATCAACGGCGATAGAAGCTGCCTTAGATGACTGGAAGAACTAACTGCTGGTGCATCCAGTAGAAGGATGGACTCTGGCAACAATTGAATGGCTTGACAACCAGCAGAAGATACACTTATTCAATCTGTTCATGACCTGTTTGACAGCGATTTCAAAACTGATATATGACTGGCTACAAATTCATAGATCCCACTCTCTCAAACCCAAACTCCGATCATTTTCTAACTCATGACACTCAAAGTTGGAGAATCATGGGAGTAGCATAGTCAATCAACACTGACAGACTCTTCCAGAAAGTTTGAGATCTGTGAAGTTGAACATTGTCAATTCAATCGCAGGGAACACTTAAAAAACAATGTCGAGAATATACTGGAAACTTACATACTTTTGAAAAGTTCTGGGATTTTCAAGAGGTATCAAAAAGAAAAATAAATCCACGCATTGCCTGTGCATACATCCATCTGCAGTGAAATGGGGGAAACATTCTTTAACGATGCAATGCTTCCTCAGTTTATTTGTCAGAATTACTGGGTCTTACATTTCATCAGATACTTTGTTTCTCAGGACAGAGAATTTGTTTCGAAGGACAACACATGAACAATTATGAAATTTAGCAAAGTGTGTCCACTCAATCAGCAGCACCGAGTAGTTTGTTGGACCTGCCTGGTGGGTACGCACTTGGAACCGCACGCGGCGGAAGCTTCGGGTCTGAAAGCATGGGATCGTTTTCTACAACAAAACATTTTACCATCAGCTTCCTCACAATAATACCTCTACCATACAGCCTCATCACAATAATATCTCTAACCTATAGCCTCCTCACAATGATGCATATACCCATAGCCTCCTCACAATAATACATCAACAGTATAGCCTCCTCACAATAATACATCTGCACTATAGCCTTCTCACAATAATACCTCTACCCTATAGCCTCCTCACAATAATACATCTACACTATAGCCTCCTCACAATGCTACCTCTACCCTACAGACTCCTCACAATAATACCTCTGCCTTACAACCTCCTCAAAATAATTCCTCTACCCTACAGCCTCCTCAAAAATAACACCTCTACTCTACCGCCTCCTCAAAATAATACCTCAGCCCTACAGCCTCCTCTATGTAATACCTCTATGCTGCAGCCTCCTCTACGTAATACCTCTACCCTAAAGCCCCCTCTATGTAAAACCTCTACCCTAGAACCCCCTCTATGTAATACCTCTACCCTACAGCCCCCCCCCCCCCCCCCCCCATGTAAACCTCTACCCTATAGCCCCCCTCTATGTAATACCTCTACCCTGCAGCCTCCTCAATCAATTTATACCTCTACCCTACAGCCTCCTCAATGTAATACCTCTACCCTACAGCCTCCTCAATTTAATAGCTCTACCCTACAGCCTCCTCAATGTAATACCTCTACCCTACAGCCTCCTCAATGTAATACCTCTACCCTACAGCCTCCTCAATTTAATAGCTCTACCCTACAGCCTCCTCAAAATACCATACAGCCTCCTCAATTTAATACCTCTACCCTACAGCCTCATCACAGTAAAACCTCTACCATAAGCCTCCTCAAAATGATACCTTTACCCATCAGCCTCAGCCTATTTCAAATGACCATGCAGCCTCCTCAGAACAATGCTTCTACCCTGTAGACTCCTCAACGATAATACCTCTTTCATACAGCCTCCTCACAACAATACCTCTACTACCCCACAGCGTCCTCTCAATGATACCTCTTTCATACAGCCTCCTCACAATGATCCCTCTTTTCATACAGTCTCCTTACAATGATGTCTATTTCATACAGCCTCCTCACAGTGAAACCTCTACCCTACAGCCTCCTCCTCAAAATAATACCTCTACCATACAGCCTCCTCCGAATAATACCTTTACTCTAAAGACTCCTCACAATAATACCTCTTGTCTGTGGTATAAAGTTGAATTAAATAGGAGACAGTCTTGCCCAAAAAGGAGGCTATAAAAACGCTGAAAAAAACATATTAAACAATTCCATATGTTTTCTCCTGTTGTGAATTAATTCAAGTTATGGACGAGTATATACATAAGCAGACTATTAGTTTATAAATAGCTAATTCTCCATCGCGCCCAAGCCAGATTGTAAGATTAATTCATAACTTAAGGCTGAATGTTAGGAACACTAAATATTCGCACGGTATTACTTGAGTCTGCAGAAGAAAAAAAAATGTGCCTCATCTTTTGTTTGAAGGCTCAGTGTTTGGCCTCGCTCTATTAGGAGAAAGGTACTGAGGTGAATAACTTTAATGTCAATATTGTTTTATATGGTCCATATGTTGCTGAAATTGCCGCGGTTTTTTTTTCGCAGTCACAGATCGCAATCTTAAAAAAAAATATATATATCAACAACTTTGCGTACCACTAGGGTATTTTACTTATGTAAATATGCATATTTTCAGATGGTGTTTGAAAGTACTAAAATGGAAGATAAGTTGAGTGTGGAGGTTTTTTTTTAAATATATATATATATATATATATATATATATTATATATATATATATATATATATATATATATTATGTGTGATAGCATCTGGTAATGAAAAGACATTAAATAAATGAACTGCACTGAAACGAATGGAACTAATCTGACCTGAACCTCTCACCTACACCCCTGCCCTGCAGCCTCCCCAAAAATACCTCTACTGTAACCTTGTCGCACTAATCTCCATTAAATGTCAATCTCCACTTACGTTTCGTTTTAATTATCCTATTAGTAGATCAAAGGCTCAATTGTAAACTTATTTTAACAACGTTTCCAATGTGTCAGGTCGACACCAGGAAATATTGTTCCTGGGAAATGTATCATAGGATATCTCTTCAAAGAAGTCTTAATGTCCTTTTTTTTTCCTGTCACACCATGTTGAACGTATTTTTGTTCCTGAATGACGGAGTACAACCATTTACTGCATCCTCGTTTTCAATTACTGTTTACATTACTACCATTCAAAACAGAAAAGTACAGCATGGAACAATAGGAGAAGACTTTATTCACAAAGCTGTCAGTGCGCTTAAAATGTAATTAGGTTGAAACTTCCTGTGTGCTCACTGAAGCGCGTATGTGTGTGTGTGTGTGTGTGTGTGTGTGTGTGTGTGTGTGTGTGTGTGTGTGTTGTGTGTGTGTGTGTGTGTGTGTGGTGTGTGTGTGTGTGTGAGAGAGAGAGAGAGAGAGAGAGAGAGAGAGAGAGAGAGAGAGAGAGAGAGAGAGAGAGAGAGAGAGAGACTGTGCTTTAGTGCTCCAGTCAAGTGAGATTTTGATGAGTTCCAATAGCAAAAAACGTCAACAGAGACCTTTCGTTCATGGTTGAAACGGAACAATGGGATACAGCCGAGTGTGTCCGCCCTCCTCTGGTATGGGGAGATATCAGTTATAGCCCTTAGTTTTCATACCACTAAAAGTTCAAAATCAGAATCCAACAACAACGCAAAGTAGTCAGTGTAGAAAAAAAAGAAGAGGGAAACGAGAAGAAAGAAGTGTGAACACAAAGTAGCCAGTGTAGAAAAAAAAAGAGAAAATGGAAAATGAGAAGAAAGAATTGTGCAGAGATATGCTACTTAAAGATAAATAATATGTAAGAGTAATAGTAATAATGTACGGGGAAGTTTTTGACTTAAGTTAGATGTGACAGTCAAAAGGTGTATACGTATGTACGTACTAACATATCCGTGCGTACTTACACACGTACGTTCATACTGGCATAACAGATACAGAAATGAAAACGAAGACAATTTCAAAACAGTTCAGTCATTCAGCTTCTTTTCCTTTTACAAATCACCGAATCTTTCACAGAAATCTATTTGCAAAGTGAGACGACTGCAGGCGGAAATCTAAACAAATCTTAAATAAATGTCAGCGAACCGCCCAGAGAAACGTGGACAAACGAATCACAAGACAAAGCACAACGCGTTTGACCTCTTAGGTCTTCTTCAGGTGAAACAAAAACGAATAAAATAACGAAAATGCACTTAGCTCTGAAGCGATCTGAAGCGATCAAAGCTAAGTGCATTTTCGTTATTTTATTCGTTTTTGTTTCACCTGAAGAAGACCTAAGGGGTCGAAACGCGTTGTGTTTTTGTCTTGTGACTCGTTTGTCCACGTTTCTCCGGGCGGTTCGCTGACATTTATTTAAGATTTCTTTCACAGAGAGGCTAAAACTGTCTTTCAGGGTCGGAGAAGTATAACGTAGTTCATTATTCACCGCCAGCTTCTTACTTTTTGTACCGGCACCACACATTGCTATGTTCTATAATCGTCAAGCATCATATCAAACCAATACTTAATCTCTATAGTAGTATGAATTAACTGAAGAAATAACCAGAGTCTGAAAGTGTGTGTGTGTGTGTGTGTGTGTGTGTGCGTGCGTGCGTGCGTGCGTGCGTGCGTGCGTGCGTGCGTGCGTGCGTGCGTGCGTGTGTGTGTGTGGTGTGTGTGTGTGCGCGCGCGCGCGCGCGCGAGGGGTGGGAGTGGGGGGTGTGATATATTTCTCTCTCGCTTTAGCTTCGTGGAGAGTCCTTGGCGCAGAACACTGCAGACCATTCTTTGACCAGACCTTCCAGTTCTGCTTACTGTACGCCCCGAACCTGGGCCTCTCTGCGAAGTTGTTTGGGTTTCTTTTTTGTTTGTTTTGTTTGTTTGTTTCTATATATCGCAATGTAATGGTCCACTGGGTTTGTTTCTGTCTTTCTTTCTTTGTTTTCTGTCTTCCCTCTCTGTCTGCCACCTCCCCCCCTGTACCCCCCCCCCCCCCCCCCCCCACCCCCCCCCCCCCCCCCCCCCCCCCCATCCCACCCCACCCCACCCCACCGCCACCTCCCGTCTCAATACTTTCTCGAGAGTCTTTCATCAAAGCCACTGGATCTTGCTTACGTGGTCAATCATTTAAACGTTATCTTTCTGTTCTTTCCCTGACTGCTGTCAGTTGATCTACATACATGTGCTGCTCCATGGTATGATGGCCTATGTTGATTGATGATGTGACCAGTGTTATCTGTGGTTTACTATCCTGCGCTAGCATCACATGTCCATGGACTGGATGTTTGTTTTTTTTTTTTTTTCCTTCTGAAGTCGGATCTGCCGTGAGGGTTCGTGTCTGACGTCAGACAGGTAGACGCACTATTCCTGTACACGCAGGGAAGGACGCACTATTCCTGTACACGCAGGGAAGGACGCACCATTCCTGTACACGCAGGAGAGGACGCACTGTTCCTGTACACGCAGGAGAGGACGCACTGTTCCTGTACACGCAGGGAAGGACGCACTGTCCGTGTACACGCAGGAGAGGACGCACTGTCCGTGTACACGCAAGGGAGGACGCACTGTTCCCGTACACGCAGGAGTCTAATCTTGCGTTCCGTGGATATGCTGCTGTCCTTCCATGAATGTTTTAATCTGGACAGTGCTGTGGCGGATCTTTTTCTTTTTGTTTTGTTTTTGTATTAAACGCTTGATCGCATTTTTCATGAAATAATAACACAAATAATGAAAAAGAGAAGGAGGAAGAGAGCCAGAGACAGAGAGAGAGAGAGAGAGAGAGAGAGAGAGAGAGGAGAGAGAAAGAGGGTGGGAAGATAAAGATGGCAGATGGGGGGGGGGGGGGGGGGGGGGGATCGGGATTAGATGGAACAAAATGATAGTATAGTTATCACAAAAAAAAACAGCAGTTACAATAAAAGCATGGCTAAGCTGTGGCTGATTCTTGCACCCTTCGAGAATATTTTTAGCTGTTATGCTAATAATGGACCCTAGTTTTAATTCACCACACACACACACACACACACACACACACACACACACACACACACACGCACGCACGCACGCGCGCGCACGCACACGCACGCACGCACGCACGCACGCACGCACGCACACACACACACACACACACACACGCACGCGCACGCACGCACGCACGCACGCACGCACACACACACACACACACACACACACACACACACACACACACACACACACACACACACACACACACACACACACACACACACACACACACACGCACGCACGCACGCACGCACGCACGCACACACACACACACACACACGTTCATAACAGTCTGAATATCTTTCCTGAAATATATCTTTAAACACACACACACACACACACACACACACACACACACACACACACACACAGAGAGAGAAACAAATAAACAAGAAATAGCGGAAACGGTGGGCAAAAGAGAGAATTATAAGAGGTCAATCACGTTAACGTATTTCATACATGTCACTTGAAAACTAAACGCATGTTCCATGTTCTTCAAACCATTGCTTCAACCTGTGCCCCCCCCCCCCCCCCCCCCCCCCTCCAACCTCCGCCTCCCCCACCTGATAAGTACATCTGTACCCGGAGGAGAATTTTATTGTCAATATTGTTGCGGAGATGTAGATCTCACACGACTGGCTGTGGGTGTTGGCAACTTTAATTCTGGATGTATTTTGCACTGAAATGTTAGCTTTTCTCCATCAAATGATATCAGATACATTTACTCACAGAGCTGAAACCTGTCAACCTGTCCTTATTCCAATGGGAGTTTTAGCAAAAACTGAAGCTCTGAAGCGTTTTTGTCAAATCTGAAAAAAAGCCCCCGACTTCTTTCCGTGAAACACAACGAAGGCTACGCAGAAATTCGAATACTTTCAACATTTGATGGCAAAAAAGCCAAACGCAATTTATTCAAGCTAGTAAACGCTCAAAAATAGAGCACCCTTGACATTATTTTTCAGACCAAAAAACATGTCCTTTTTCGTGTGAGTCTGTTGTCATTGCCCGTGAACCTGTTGTGAAAAATGGATACCTCTGACAGGAACAATGACAGAAAGACTGCACGCAAACTACCCAGCCTTCATTCAGATTGGTCTTTCAACAGCCAACTCGGTGTTTCATCACGTATACACGGTACTGTGCACATGACGGACGTCTGACTGTGACGGATGCCCGACTGTAACAGATGCCCGAACGTGACGGATGCCCGACTGTACTCTAACGGATGCCTGACTGTAACAAATGCCCGTCTGTAACGGTCGCCCGACTGTAACGGATGCCCGACGCTAACGGATGCCCCGACTAGACACGGATGCCCGATTGTAACGGTCGTCCGACTGTAACAGATGCCCGACTACATACGGATACCCGGTCGTCACGGACGCCCCGACAGTAACGGATGCCCGACTGTAACGGATGCCCGACTGTAACGGATGCCCGACTGTAGCGGATGCCCGACTGTAACGGATGCCCCGACTGGTTGGAGCGATCGATCGCAGTGGGAAAACGGACGACCTGCCCACTAGTGAAGCGCATACTTTCAAACATCTGCTGTAAACAAAATAAAAGTTGAGCGAGCTTGATTTTGCCAGTACCGGATAATCATCGCGACAGTGGGAGGCGTCACACTGTGTGAAAAAAAACAAAATAAAAAAAGAAACTTTTTTACAGTCACTGTTTATGATATCAACGCCATTTGCCAACTAGAACGGAGCATTAGCAATTTGAAGGGAGCACACAGGTTATCAAGTTTAGGCGATTTGCTGACAAAATGGCGGATCCCCGTTTCTCCGGCAGTTGACACTTTGTGCAATCATAATTTTATCACCGATCGAGGGCGGGTAGTTTAGCCTCGGGTGCAGGCCAACGTTTTGCCTACCCAGAGTAGGTCAGATAAAGATATACTGCCCTACCCTTCGTATGTCAAGTGTTTTTTTTTTTTTTTTTTTTTAACACGATAAATCCGCCCCCAAGAACACCTTCTAAACACTGAGTTGAATGGCTAACAAAAGCAAAGTCAGCGCACGTCTGCATTGTAAGCAAGGAAGCGATATCATACTTGTACAACTGTCATTCGGTTAAGGCTCCGATTTGCCGTACGGACTTGTTTTAAAAAGTCTGATTTTACACACGCACGATAATCCCCCATAGTGTTTTGTATCATTACGTTGTGTTTTTTTTTTTTTTTTTTTTTAAACACTACTGGTATGTTTAAAGCGCTCTTTTCTTTCGAAGAAAATGTTCAACTTTCGGTAGAAGAGTGTTTATTTGCATTTTTCAGGGAAGAATAATGAAAAAGCACTCGAGCATTCGCGCGCGCGTGCGTACACACACACACACACACACACACACACACACACACACACACACACACACGCACGCACGCACGCACGAACACACACACACACACACACACACACACACACACACACACACAAGCACGCATGCATGCATACACACATACACACACACACACACACACACACACACACACACACACACACATGCGCGCGCGCGCGCGCGCACACACACACACACACACACACACACGCACACACACACACACACACACACACACACACACGTTAAACCCGTAACTGATAATCGTCGACACATCGTTCATAACTCTCTACACAATGCACCCCTGATACCACTACAAGCAACAGCTACAGGCC
>JADBJO010003541.1:45000-75000 GCA_016801955.1 Conus betulinus
CGTCATGGTCTTTATAAACAGACGTGTGCAGAAACAGAAAAACATTGCCAGACAATGAGAGCCAGCCGATAAGCCATAAAAAGACGCGGTATGCCCACGACTGCAATAAATCTTTACACGATGAAATTTCATCTTTTGGAGCATAGCACGACAACTCTCAGGCCTCCTAGGGAGTATTTGATCGCAGCAGAATTTGTAATTGTGTGTGGATATAACTTGAAGATGAGAAAGGTCTTTGAATACATCAGGAGAAAACGTTTTCACAGGGCTTCCGTCCATATACAGTTCAGTCAAAAGTCGTGTGGACTGGAATGTATCAGGACTGATGGTATGGATGGAGGTAAACGTTATGTTCAGTTTAAGCAGGTTAGGGAAGACTGAAAGGAATTCTGCTTCCAGCACCATCAGAGAGGTGTAGGAGAGATCCACTGTCGTCAGTGTGTGGTGCTGGAAACCATAGGTGTGGTCTGTGCAGAGTGAAGTTAGAGGATTGTCAGACAGGGATAGTATTTCAAGATTTTTGGAATTCAGAAAATTGGTTATATTGATATATTGAAAGTTGTTGCCACTGACGTCAAGAATTCTCAGATTCAGCATGCTTAGTTTCGGCAGGAATGTTAACGCACATTTGGCGAGGATCAACGTAAAAATACGAGCAATGATGTGTTCACATCGAGCAGTGTCATACCTGTACCTGTTGCATCCAAATAACGGAGATGAGGGAAAAGTGCCGTAGAGAAAGGCTTAAGACACAGAAATGTGTGACCTTGACACAGGCAGCCTACAGGACAGGTCAGGCCACATATATATTCGTCATCTCTCATTGGACAGTGAGGCCAGTCATCACACAGATGGTCATTGTGCACACAGATCGTTGACATCCTGCACCTGAAAAATCCTGGACACATTAGATCCTCACATCCTACTTCGTCCTGGTGATCAAAACAGTCAAAAATCCCGTTACAGCGTGTATAGACAGGTAGACAGTCATTGACGTCACCAGGGCAACGATAGTGGCTCTCAGGACAAGAATCATTTTTATTCATTGCAGCTTGGCTGAAATGATTGATGCCATTAAAATTGACAAGTGCAGGAGATGGAATGCATGCCTGGAAATGCAGGTAAACTCTCCTGAACGACTTGCAGTTCTTTTCGTCAGAATCATCATAACAATGGGAGACTTGATCACACACATTGCTAAAGGGCAGACACTGACCATCACTACATGTATAGGTGACACACAAGGATGCTTGCAGGCTGATTCATCACTTTTATCTGGACAATCTGTTATGAAGTCACACACTAGTGTATAAGACAGTGATATGATCTCATCACTACAAGAGAACATGGGGAAGACATAGGCATGGTGATCTGCCGAATGCATGCCATCTCTGTATGACAGTGGATCAGAAACACTGCAATGTGGATTTTCTTCACACACTGTGTATCGATTAGATCCACATGCCAGGAATGTGTGAGTCACATGGCCGTGGGGGCACCTAGTTATGATGTTTTGGTCTTTTACTGGCCCAAACACAGGTTTTGCAGGACGAAATTGTTTTGGAACCGTATGTGTTCATCTCAGTCTGATTCGGTCTGATTTCACAAACAATCTTTTGATTTGATAATGAATCATTAAAACTGCAAGGACAATAACTCGACTGTCCTTCATTTGCATACCAACAGATTTTCACACCTGCATGGTATGATTTTCCATGTATCCCATACTTTATGAAATGATGAAGGACAGTACGCTTAATGAGAACTTCTTGTCTGTACATGTTCGGCAATGACATATCATTGGAGTAACAGCCAAGCCAAAGATGGAACAGCCTGTATTCAAGCATCTTCGTCATGTTCCTCATCTCAATAATCCAATGGCACATGCACGCAGGAAAACTCGGCCTGCCTCCGAGTGAATGACAGTATTTATCTCCTTTTTCATGAATATCCATTTCATAGTCTGTGTCGTGATTCCAGGACTGATAAATTTGTAGCAGCTGTTACAAAATGCAACCAATCCCTGACAACTGGGACTACTAAAAGAACAGTGTTCTGTTTCATCCCGTCCATCTTCACACTCTATCTGATGGTTACAGTCCATGTGGTGACGGAAGCTGGCATAATGATCCACAGAACAATTCCATAAACCACTAGGTAACTTTTGAGGTGCTCTATCCTCCGGCAAAAAGGAAAAGAACAGCCAGAAGAAGCAGTTAGATTTTGTTTGCATGCAAGACTCCCTTTTGACTCTTACAACAATTTCTGTGGCGCTGAAGACCTGCGCATAGTCAGATCTTTCATAGCGGAGCCCGTACCAGACATTAAGTTTTCTTTTTCTCTCATTTGACCCGTTTAAGTCATACTCGTTGAGATGACGGTCTACCCTGACTGGCACATTGACAAGACTAGCTTCTTTGAAACTAATCACTGCTTTGTTTTTGGCAGGGACAGACACTTTCCCCGTCAAATAAGGACCACTCGAGAGACTGGAATTTGCTGCCACTGTGAAGTATCCAGATGATGGTGACGTCATCACAAGATCCAGATTTGATTCTATATTTACACACAAACGATTGATGGATAAACAGAACTTTTTAACAGAATACTCAATAAAATAACTGGCCTAAGTAAGCCAGAATCAAGTGGTGATGCTTTGGTATCATGTCATTATTGACATGCTGTGCTATTTTGTTCAAAATATTGCAACAATGTTTATCAGGCTTCGCTGGATCAACCGTTAGATCGCCGAATAAAAATGCCCGTTAAAAAAAAAAAAAAAAATTAAAAAAAAAAACAGAATTCTGGTGCATCCTGGTCACCCTTTCCAGATCTAACTCCCTTTGGTCCGCAGGGCTTAACACTGATGTTGCTATGGGGAAATATTTTCAATATTTTACATTCGTTTGTCTTCAACATTTTTTATGCATGAGAAAACAAAAACAAGCTGCATTTTCGAAACAAACACAAAAAATCCTTTCGTATGGAAAAGCTATTATGTTTATTGCTTTTCAACATGTACTCCACAATTTCACTTCATAGACCGATCCAAAAAAACAAAAGCTTCCAGCAGACAACACCTCCAGAGAGATATGGAGACTTGATCCGAACCTCAGCCAACTGAAACTCCTCAACATTACCACCAAACGACTCACACTTGACTGCCTTATCAAGATATGTATCCTCTTTCACCAGACGCTTTCGAATATTACAAACAGTAGCTCCTGTATCTCGCGATATTGAACAAGACTCGTCATTCACAGAACCAGACTCCAGGTGTAACTTACCCGTGAACTCTTGAACGACCGATCTCACCACTGCTGTATTTCCTGAAAGCTGCTTCTCTGGATCTTCAACTTCCTCAAGAAGTATAGCTGGTTGCCTGTAGTGTTGACGAAACATGCAACAACCCCTTGGTTGACTGAAGCTGTACACTCCACGTGGATCCTCTCCAGAGTTCCATGGACAAGTGTCACACTTGTGATCAAACTTGCCACATAAATAGCAAGCAAAACCTGGCTGAGCTGTTTCCACCACCAGTTGGATTACCATAATCACTTTGAACTCCTCCACGGTAACTACCTGCGCCCTGACCACGCCTCCACGAGAGATACCATTATGAACCGCACCTTGATCTTGGAAGCCACGATTACCTCTGTAACTACCTCGAGGAAAAGGTCGTTGCTGCCATCCAGGACGTTGAGAAAAAGATCGATTTCCCTGGCCATAATAGTCTGTAGGAACGCCCTGGTTGTCATCCTTGTTCGCCGACTTAAACACTGTTGCTTCATCTTTACGAGAAAGTTTCTTAATAGGATGAGCACGCCGATACTTCCTCTTCTTCTTCTTCTTCTTCTTCTTCTTCTTCTTCTTCTTCTGCGTTCGATTGAAGCTGGATGCGTCAAACTTGTAACCCGGCCGCCATGATGAAGCCCGCAGTCTTCTCCAGGTCAGAACGGGCTCCCCAAAGCTGCACCTGTAACTCCGCTCCCCCCGGGCCAGGTTTTGTGTCGTAGAGCTGCGTGAGTAGGACAGCGCAGGAGGACATGTTCAGGGGTCTGGGGTCCAGTGCGGCATAGACACTGGTCAGTGTAGGTGATCTTCAGGGGGTTCAGGTGGCTCAGCACTCTGCAGTGGCCAGTCCTCGGTCTGAAGAGGATTGTCTGCTGGTGACTTGACTTTGGAGCTGGTGGATGGGGTCAGCACCACTCTCTGCACCCAGCCTTCTCTTCCACTGGGACTGAAACTGGTTGTGGGTGATGGTCGTGGCCTCCCTGTAGGTCACGGAGTGGCTGAACTGCTCTATTTTGCTGCCTGCCTTGGAGAGAGAATCAGCTTTTTCGTTGCCCAGGATCCTACAATGAGACGGAATCCACTGCTCCTTCTGAGGATTAATCTGTGAAGACCTGGATCCACTCACTAGGGCTATATTGATTGGCAATCATCTCCTGTGCTAGAGCTTTCATTACTTGATGGGCTTGAAGGTCCAATCTTTTAATGCCAGGAACTTCGGTGATGATTTCGATATCTTCCAGGTGATTGTCTGGTTCCTCAAAATCTAGAAGCATCTCCATTTCGACTGGTGAAGCAGGCAGTGGGTTTTAACTTCTGCGATGCAGGGTCTTAGACAGCACGCCGATACGACTCTGCATTCTTGGTCGTGCCATTAAAACCCTTTTGATCCTTCTCACATAAGAAGGAGACTAAGTCTTTAGACACACTCTCCATCAACAGGTCAGCAAGACCTCTCGATCGTTTACAGAGAGACCCATCTATCGAACAAGCGCGCGCAGCTCTATGGCATGTCTCGAAAAAGCTCTTCAGCTCTTGGTCTAGCCTCTCTGAACCGTTTCCTGAACCGCTCAAGAGTACACTGAAATTTCTTAAGCAAGTTTTTTCTTCGGGACATCGTAAGAGGCAACACTACCCTCTAACAGACTATGATAAAAGAGTGAGTGCAGTACCTTCCAGAAGTGCTGACAACTACGTAACCCACTGCTCCTCTGGCCAGTTCAGACTAGTTGCGGTCAGTCTCAAACCTGAATACATACGAATCTATATCATCAAATGTTTCCTTGAACGCTAGGAGTTTGGATATGTTGGCCTAGGAGTGTAAGATCTAGCCTGAGCAGAGTTGGATGAACTACCTTCCAGTCTTGTAGTCTGACTACCTTCAGCTTTTATCATTGCTTCTATCTGTAGTTCTGCACTTCTAGTTTCTTCCTCTTCTCTGCGTCTTATCGTTTCTTCCCTGTGTATAATCTTTTCCTGTTCTATCCTATCTCTTTCTGTGCCTTAGCCTGACCATTTTATACTTCCGTCTTAGCTTTTTCTATCTCAGCTAGTTGTTTAGCTTTTTCCATCACTGTTTGTTGCTTGGCCTGGGTTTTTTTTTTCAATTTTTTCCCGAATTCTATCTTCTCTATCTTGAGTATCCCTAATATTCTTGTCCACGTACTCAAACAACTTATCACCTTCAATGTCAAATGCTTTGCCTCTCTGAAGAGAAGTCTGGAAGAGCCTGTCTTGAACAGTAACTGTTTCAGTAGCTGACATCTTCAATGTCGGTTGAAGACACAAAAAGAATAATCGCAAGAAGAACCGTTTTTTTAAAGAATACTCAAAATATACTACAATAATACTAAGTGATCAGTAGCCATGAGTTCATGGTACGAAAAAATACAAGTGTTGTCCTCAACAGCCGCAGGGGCACGACTCTCACTTTCATAAAATGTAAAATGCCCCCAGACAAATTACAAGCCCTGTAAAGTAATCATCAAGGGAAAAAAAAAGTTATTTCCAATCACTAATATCTGTCAAAATCTCTCACTGTGCATGTGGAACAATATGACAACCATGAATCAACCCAGTTAGAATCCGAAAGCGAGAAATAAACCCTCATACAAAAATTACACATCCATACTGAAGCTAGGATGTAGCAGCAACAGAGAGGAAAAATAGGTAACTGGAAAGGTTGTTTTCTTTGTTACAAAATCGAAATGTTAAGCGGGTGAACTGAATTGGAGGAGTAACAAAAAATGGACACCTGAACTTGAATTATTACATCACTCAGCCAAACTGATATAATCCTTGGGTGGGGGTGAGGGGGTGGGGGGGTGGGAGGCAACTTCCAGATATGAACTGACATTGAACCGCAAACAATAAACAGTGCCGAAATTCAACCTGTCGTAAATGAGTTTGACAAGTATGGGAGAACGCTACAATGCCGTAACAATTTTCCACCAGAGGTCAAAGCGAAAACGGAATTACCAGTACTCAATGTGGGAAACTAATGAACGGCAAACATTGGAGTTCTCGATCTGCTTTTGACACTTCGTTCACTACGAACTTTACGGGTATGAATGAGAAAGAGAACTAAAACTTTTTTTTGTTGGTTTATTTTTTCTTTTTAATCGAATCTAGCCTCAATTTAAAAAAAAAACATGAAAATAATAGCCCAAATTGGTAAAATAAAATATGAAGAAATTAAACGTTCAGTCATAAAATATGTATCTATAGATTTACAGCAGCTTTAGAAAGAATCATAGATTACTAAAGGTTGTAAATCAACCATTGAAATAAAGTCTCGCAAACGGAAGAACTACATTATTGATAATAAAATTTAAAAACAAAACAAGAACTACTACACTTGCTACCACCATTTCAATTCACCATACAGTTTTCCATTTGTCAACAGGCTCCATTTTCATACGCAGTTTCTGTTACTCCACAACATAGCGAAATTCAAGAAGAAAAAAAAATTAACATCAATACTGGCTTTGCCCGCACACAAAAGATAGAAAGGACTCTGAAAGAATACCTTTGTGGGTTAAATCAAGCCAAGACAGCAGAAACAGAAATAACAAATAATGAAGAGGAAAATAAAAAGAATCAAATAGAAGCCCCCAAAGAGAAGAATAGCTAGCTAGAGCCTCTACTGCCGGAACTTTACAAAGCAGTACCCTGTGACGGGATCAACAACACCAGTGGACAGACAAAACAACATTGACACTGAGGGAAGTGTGTGTAGGTGTTTTTCACAGAGTTGAAAAAGAAGGTGGGGGGTGGGGATGTGACCAGGACGGAAACAATGGCTCACCAATGTTACAGAGAGGGTTTTACGGTGAGTCTTTGAAAAAAAAAAAAAAAAGAAAGAAAAACTGAGTAGAAGACGATTTAAAATGTGTATGTAGGTGCGTGTTCTGTATGCACCCACAATCACACACTTCCGTTCATACAGTCACCACTTCCACCTCTGTCAACACAAGAGACCGACAACTGGAAATGTGGTGGGCAAAGACCAATGATCATATACACAATATTTCATGCAATACAGTTCAGATTAACAGGGTAAGTTAATGTTATTTAGCACAGTCTTTACGGAATTCTTCACAGTCGGTCCGGTACAGCACAGTCCTTACGGAATTCTTCACAGTCAGTCCGGTACAGCACAGACTTTACGGAATTCTTCACAGTAAGTCCGGCACAGCACAGTCTTTACGGAATTCTTTACAGTCGGCCCGGTACAGCACAGCACAGTCTTTACGGAATTCTTCACAGTCGGTCCGGCACAGCACAGTCTTTATAGGATTCTTCACAGTCAGTCCGGTACAGCACAGACTTTACGGAATTCTTCATAATAAGTCCGGCACAGCACAGTCTTTACGGAATTCTTTACAGTCGGTCCGGCACAGCACAGTCTTTATAGGATTCTTCACAGTCAGTCCGGTACAGCACAGACTTTACGGAATTCTTCATAATAAGTCCGGCACAACACAGTCTTTACGGAATTCTTTACAGTCGGTCCGGCATAGCACAGTCTTTACGGAGTTCTTTACAGTCGGTCCGGCACAACACAGTCTTTACGGAATTCTTTACAGTCGGTCCAGCACAGCACAGTCTTTACGGAATTCTTTACAGTCGGTCCGTACAGCACAGTTTTTACGGAATTCTTTACAGTTGGTCCGGCACAGCACAGTCTTTACGGAATTCGTTACAGTCGGCCCGGTACAGCACAGTCTTTACGGAATTCTTTACAGTCGGCCCGGTACAGCACAGTCTTTACGGAATTCTTTACAGTCGGTCCGGTACAGCACAGTCTTTATGGAATTATTCACAATCGGTTCGGTACAGCATTGTCCGTACAGAATTCTTCACAATCGGTCCGGCACATAAGACGTCCCACTATCAATGAACTGGCAACATCTTCCTGCCACTTCCCCCTTTCTTATTCAGAGCCCTCACAATTTGTTATCAGGTTTCGCTGGGTCAGCTGTCAGATCTCCGGAAAAAAAATTCCCGTTAAAAATAACCCAACAGAGTTCCGCTGCATCCTGGGTATCTTTTTCAGATCGAACTCCCATTGGTCCTCTGGGCTAAACGTTGCTATGAGGAAATAATTGCAATATTTTACATTCGTTTTTTCTTCCACAATTTTACGTATCAACAACCAAACAAACCAACTGCATTTTCAAAACAAAACGAACAAAAATCCGTTCGTATGGAGAAGTTCTTATGTTTATTGCTATTCAAAATGTACTGCACAATTTTACTTCATAGACCAGTCCAAAAACGTTTCTCATTTCAGCCAATGAAAATATAGATAATGAAAACTACACTAGCTAGCCTACTCCCAAAACATCATTCAACGCCCATCCTGCTCTGAAGTGAATGAAGATAAATGATTGCTCGTCATTTTCGTTGTCCTGAGAGTTTTATATCTTGCCTGAAGAAGACCTAAGAGGTTGAAACATGTCATATTTTACCTTGTGATTCGTTGTCTACGTTTTTCTTGGTGGTTCGCTATTGATAACAATTAAAATTTACTCCACAAACACAAAAACGTACCAAACGACACTAATTACGACAGAAAAACAAAACAGCAGTGTGAGGATGATAACCATGTGTCCGTCACAACCCCCGTGGCAACGACTTTACAGATGTCTGACCTACGCATTAGCCCAACACGATGGTCAGACCTTGAGTACCTACACAACACTGTTTATACCATTATTATCATTGTATAAGTGTGTGGTGAGTGCGCATGTGTGTGTATGGATGTGCGGGCATGGGCCTGTGTGTGTGTGTGTGTGTGTGTGTGTGTGTGTGTGTGTGTGTGTTCGTGCGTGCATGCGTGCGTGTGTGTGTGTGTGTGTGTGTGTGTGTGTGTGTGTGTGTGTGTGTGTGTGAATGATGTGTGCGTATACGAATGCATGTGTGTGTGTGTGTGTGTGTGTGTGTGTGTGTGTGTGTGTAATCCTGCAATATTACCGATAATCTTACCGGACTGCACACACAACTGGTCTGTTTTAAAGGAGATCATGCAAAGCTATGCTAAAGAGTGTTGAATTGATTTTCAGCTTTCTTCTTAAGAATTCTAACAGTCGACTGCTTCTGTGATGCTGAAAATATACTGATTCTAGCTCCTTTCCTCTGCGATGAAGCACATTATTTTCGGTTCGCTTTCAACAGTTTTTCTGGTATAATTTTATTCCAGTAATTGTATTACAAAACTGATGTTGTAATAATAATGTAAGTTTGGTGTATGTTTGATTATCTAAAATAAAAGAAAATCACTACTGCCGTTCTCAAGACGTGACTTTCATTAAAAACAAAAGTTTCAATGATTTAGACCAATATGTTCACTTGTTTTTATTGACGTTTGACATGTGGCTGCCATGTTCAGTGATTAGGGCAATGTGTGTGTGAGTGTGTGTGTGTGTGTGTGTGTGTGTGTGTGTGTGTGTGTGTGTGTTCGTGTGTGTGTGTGTGTGTGTGTGTGTGTGTGTGTGTGTGTGTGTGTGTGTGTGTGTGCGTGCGTGCGTGCGTGCGTGCGTGCGTGCTTACGTGCGTGCATACGTTTGTGTGTGTGCGTGTGTGTGTGTGTGTGTGTGTGTGTGTGTGTGTGTGTGTGTGTGTGTGTGTGAGAATAAATCACAATTTCCCTCTTTCTGTCTTTTGATTTTGATAAATGCTTCCCATATACAAATGTTTGTATGTAAACAGTTCACGGTAGTAATATATCGTGAATGATTTATAGGCTGTACACGTTTGCTGGAAAAAGATATTTTTGTTCCATGCTGGAATCCGCGTTCGTGTGAATCGATGAGCCATTATTACTTTTGTGTGAGCGTAAAGTGTGCAACTCTCTCTCTCTCTCTCTCTCTCTCTCTCTCTGAGGGGGCACGCCTAAGATGGCGACTGGCGAGGTTGACCTCCACCAAGCTCTGCAACACAGAGTTGAATTTCAACGGTAAGACTGAGGTGCAAGATTAGTTTTTCATGCATGTGAGTTACCGGTTAGTACATTGATACATTCGTGTAGTAAATATGGATTCACTCGAACAGTACAGAGCGAGAATTAGAGGAATTTATATCCGAATGTGTGCTGACATGAACACCGGCAAAAGTGACAAGGCGAAACGCAACGCGCGCGCACACAGGTGAGAAGGGGAAGAGGGGTCATGACCCCGGATCAGCTGTGACTTTAGACACCTGTGTTCTGGCTTACCTGTGTATGTGCGCTTGGCGTTATACTGAGCTACTGCGCCGAAGACAACGTTATGACAGCTCTGACAGGAAAGAACATTGATGACAGGACACATGTTCGCATGCTTGGTGCTGCTTGTGTCAGAGAGTACAGTGGGGAAGGAGGGGGACATGGATCTCTCGTGTCTGTTCAGTTGGCATACAGCGACGATAGAGACAGGTGTGTGGCTGATGACACTGGCGGTGACAGTCCCTCGTTTTCTGTTGTTGTTGCTGGCGAATGATATTTCTCAGAATCCAGGGCCCCTGATCAACGACAACAGCACGGAAACGGCCGAAATCATGAACGAAACGACCAGTAAGGCAAGTGGGCATGGATCCCGATGTTAGCCATGAGATACTGAATGCCATCAGACAACAGCAGCAGCAGACAGAGAAGATGATGTGTGATCTCGAGCATATCAAAACTGAACTGGCAAGTGTCAATGAAAAATGTACAGTGATTTTTCAGCGCTGTGACATTATGGAACAGGAACATAAAAGACTGTGTGCAGTGGTTACTGATACGGCGAGAGACTTCACACAAACCAAAGAGCAAACCGAAGTGTATGATGTGGTGGGGGAATTGAGGGAAGAACTGGAGGGGTACACAGAGAGCTAGATCGGTTGGAAGGCTTTTCCAGAAGAGACAGTCTAAGGTTCTTTGGAATTTCCCACAATGATGGTGAAGGGGAGAGGGTCATGAGGAATGTGCCAGAATCATCGTGGATGTGTTGAACAGTGTGGATGGTGATAATGAATGCAGTGTGAATGACATTGTACGTGCTCATCGTGTGGGGAAGGGAAATCCCAGGTCAGTCAGTATAGCAAAGTTTAGGGATTGGGGGAACAAGATGAGATTCTACGTGATAAACAGCTTCGTGAAAAACTGCGATTGAAAGGCGTTAATATCGCGAACGATCTAACACATCGCCAAGCACAGATTGTATCGGACGCGAAACGGCGAGGGATGGTGGCATACTTTGTAAAGGGGGTGATGGAGGTCCATCCAAAACAAATGGGCAATCGCAGTTACGCACAAGTCGTGCAAGGTGAGCGTGAGAAGTGCGACTCGAATGACACGCCCTCCTCGTCAAAAACTCTGTTGCATATTGTGCGAGAGATCTCGCAGTGACAGATGCTTTTCGGAATCGCGAGAGATCCAATCAAAAATGCAAATGCAATCGAATCAGACTTGACATCGGAAACATACTTCCACTCGGTCTGTTAGTTCTAACAATGTGAGTGGAGGGCTTCCCCATGCTTGCAAGTGACGTCAGTAAAGGTGAAGGTCGTGGAAGGGTAGGCCCAGTGCATCGACACAAACTGGCTCAGCGCGTGGCAAGCAACGGGCTGGAAATGAGACCCAGGGGAAGGGGGATGGTGGGGGTCAACGAACGATGAGAAGTTTGTGCAAAGTCGGGGAAATTCTAACTTTCAAAGATCTTTGCGGTCATCTGCCAATGAAAAAAGAAATGAGATTTGTCAGACCATCCATCTTATCAGTTTTCTTGCCTTTCCTATAATGTGGAGAATATTTCCTCCAAAATGTTCGATGCATCTTTTTGTTAATTATGTGAATATGTTTGATGTTGCCTGCCTACGGAAACGTTTGTTGGGTGCACGTTTGATTTCTCCTTTGTGTTTTGTGATTATGTAAAGTTTGTCGCGCCGGCTAGAAAATTATCTGTGCATGGCAGACGCTCTGGAGGTGTTTTACTTCTAGTCAGGAAAAAGTTTGCTCATTTTGTTAAGCAAATATACGTTAATTGTGAGAATGCTCTTGTTTAAAGATCAATAAAATTGTTTTGGATGCGAGAAAGATATAAGAAATCAAGGACGGAATTGTTTATTTACAAGAAAGCTTGTCACACATACTAGATAGAGATTATATTTACATTATGATCTGTGGCGATTCAAACGCTCGAACAGGCCAAGAAACAACTGGGAGAACAGGATTGGGATGATTTCGTTATTGGTTTTGATTCTTTTATGGATTCTGATATATGTGAGGTGAATGAGAGTCGTAGTCGTGTGTCAAAAGATACTACAATTAATAATTTTGGTCGTTCACGTCTTGATTTTTGTTTGTCTCTTGATTTAAGAAACTTGAATGGTAGCTGTTCTGGAGATAGGGAAGGTCTATTTACATTCATTTCTCCTGCAGGTAGCAGTGTTATTGATTACTTATTGTTTCCTATGATCTATTGAATTATTGTGATTTGAGTGTTGAGGACTGCGTGTTGTCCTGGCACTTGCCTGTAACACTACGCTTTAAAATTGAGTGTGACCTAGTGAGTGACGAACCTATTGTGGATGAAGAGGAAAAGGTGGTATGGCCTCATGAATTCATGCAGCAATATAAAGATGAAATATGCTCTGATGATTTCAAAGAATGTTTACACAAATCTATGTCCCTTATTACCACTAATATTAATGAGAGTATTACGACCTTTGTGAAGGGTTTATATGGAGCAGCAGCATGCATGATAAGAACGATAGGTAAAAAGAAACGTAATCAAGATGACTGGTTTGATGATGAGTGTAGGAAAACGAAACGTTCAGTTAAAAGACGGCTTAGATCTGACCTGCGTTCAAAAACCAGTCTTGTCGAGCGGAAACTGCTATATGTTAATGAGGTAAAAGAATATAAGGATTTACGGAAAGAAAAAAGTTGAGACATGATGATCTCGATTAAGAAAGCTGAAGGAGTCAATTAGTGATCATAAATACTTTTGGTCAACAATTCGCTCAATTAACAGAAAAAAAACTCCTCAGAAGAGAGAGCCCCCTTCAAGCGAGTGTTTTCGGCCCTTATCTCCTGACACTCTAGGGGGGGTTGGGCCACACCCGGTTCATGACTCCCATGCCCTTCTGGACATGCTCATTTCCACTTAATGACTCGCGCACTAACCACTGAGCCACAGGGACACCTGATATTTGTAGGAAAGTTAAGCCTTATGAAGTTCACTTTTTTTGTTCCTCTTGACCAGATCCAACTTGAACTCTCTCTGCCGCTTCTGCCATTGCTTTCAGGGCTTTGGTTTTTTTTTCCCTCCCTGCAACTGAGAGCTGTTTCATGAGGCTGTATGCAGACGTTCCCACAAACCCCCTAGCTCCAATTTCTGCAGTGAGGACTTTGACCTGATAGCCTTCTCTCCTCAGGCTGTTTGCCAGATCAGCATACTTTTCAGTCTTGTAGATCTGAGCTGCCTCCATTCTGTTCTCATATGGCACCGTGAGCTCGATCATGATCAGCTGCTTGGTTGACTGAGAGTGTAATACTATGTCTGGTCTCATGCCACTCTTGCTGATAATCTCTGGGTGACTATTCCATTCTGGGAGGTCTGCTGTGCACTCCCAGTCATCTGCCCCGTCCAGCAGACTCTGCCTGCATGTTCCGAGTGGCACTGTTGTTCTTGGCCATGATTCGCTGCCTCCTGCCGTGAAGAATGTTGCGGGTGCTTTTGGAGTCCTGATTTTCCCTTTTGTGGTGTTGGTACTAGCCCAGACTACTTGTACAATCTCTTTGAGCACTTGGTTGTGCCTCCATGTGTACCTTCCTTGAGCCAGGGCTACTTTACATGAGCTTAGGACATGCTCCACTGTTTGTTTTTTCATGGCAAAGGGGGCATGAAGGATCGTCTGTTTTTCCCCACTTCACCAGGTTTGCATTTGAAGGCAGAAGGTCATATGCAGATCTGAGAATGAAGCTGATCCTGAGAGGGGCCATGTGCCAAATGTCATTCCAAGTGAGACTTCTTTGGAGTGCATTCTCCCACGTTGTCCATTGCCCTTGCTGGCTCTGCTGGACTGCTTTTTGGAGTCTTTTTGGTCTTTTCTTCTTCTTCTTTTCTCATCTCCTGAATCATCATGTCTCTTTTGGCTTTTCCTTTGGCCTTTGACCACCATTCAGTTTTGGTCACCCCCAGTCCTTGTCCTTGTCTGTTGGTCTGTGTGTGTCCTGTATTTTCTCTGATCTTGAGACTTTCTTTTGCAGAATCCATCGCCTCTTGAACTTTTTTTCCATTTTCTGCCTGTCTTCTGGGGCTTGATTGCTTCAACCACCTTGTCTCCTGAGTCCTCCAGCATGCTTTGAAGTCTGATCTTCCCTGCTTTATATTCCTCCAGGATGGATTTCAGTGGTAGTTTCAGCTTTGCTTGGCGACAGTATAGCGCTATGTCAGTCAGACAGGGTGGGACACCAAGCCATTTCCTTGTGAACTTGTTGATTTTGGATTCCATTGCCTCCACTATGCTGGTGCAGATGTCGTATATCATCAGAGGCCATAGGCTTTTTGGTATCAGCATGAACTGCAGACACCAGACCTTGTATTTGCCAGGGAGCCCACACTGGTCAATGGTCTCCAAGCCTTCTTCCGACATCTTTTGTTTTCTTTTGCTCTTCGTGTGTCTTTCAGCGTATCATCATACCATCTTCCAAGGCTCTTGACTGGCTCTTCTGTTACTGTTGGAATGGTCTGGTTGGCAACACTGAAGACCACAGATTCGGCCACTTTTCCTTTCCTCAGTGAGAGACTCCGTGATTTCTTTGGCTTGAACTTCATTCTGGATGAGGCAACTATGTCGTCCAGCCTCTCCAGCACGTGACGTGTCTCGTCTTCTCTGGATGAAATCACTGTAGTGTCATCCATGAAGGCCTTGAGGGGGGGCATCTTGTATCCATCGCCAAGGTCTGTTTGTCTTGCGTTGCTTGTTGCTGCTTTCAAGATGACTTCCATTGCCAACACGAACAGTATTGGGGAAATTGCACAGCCCATTGCAATGCCCACCTTCCAAGTTGATCCAATCTGTTGTGTACTCCTTGGTAGAGAACCGCATTGAGAAGCCATTGAAGTACTTCTTGAGCATGTCGCGGATGTTCTTTGGCACATGGTACATCTTAAGAGCCAACTGTATATCATGGGGTACAGATCCATATGCGTTTGCCAGGTCGAGCCACACTACGTCCAGGTCTCTCTTTTTCTTTTTTTGCTCTTTGGATTGCGTCCCAGATCATTGTGGCGTGTTCTACACAGCCAGCCACGCCTGGAATGCCACCTTTCTGGACTGACACATCCAAGTACTTGTTTTCCATGAGGTACTTGGTCAGCCTTGCTGCCATGACAGAGAAGAAGATTTTTTTTCCCTTCGACGTTCAGTAGTGTGATATTGGCCTGAACTGGCTGATGTCACTTGTTTTTTTGCTCTTTGGGGGATGTACACACCATCTGCCGTCATCCACTGGCCGCTGATCTTCTGATTTCTCCAAGCTGATCGCAGCAGCCTGTGGAGCCACTCCAGCACCTTGGGACATTTCTTGTACAGCTGGTAAGGTATTCCGTTTGGCCTGGTGATGATTTGGCTCTGGCTTTGTCGACCACCTTCTTGATTTCCGCCAACGTTGGAGGCTTGTCATTGAACTGTTCCTCAGGGTTGGTTGGCCACACCAGACCTTGAATGTCGAGTGGTGCTTTGCTCTGTGAGTCAGAGTATGTTTTTCTCAGATGCTGCTCAAGAAACTCCTTTGTCCACACTTAGGGTCCCAGATTTTGGCTGCTCGAACAGAGTTCTGGCAAACTGGAAGGGGTCTCTGAAGAAACGCTCTTGTGTCTTCTTCTTTTTTTGCTTTTCCTCTTCCTCGCAGATTCCGCTTTGCTGAGGGCGCTGTGTTTTGCTTTCAGGTCTTCCCAGAGTTTTTTCCAAGCCCTTTTTTTCAGCTGGCAGAGCAGTCTTCATTTGCTTCTTGAGTTTTTTTCTTTTGGACCCTGATCTTGTCTTGTCCTCTTCTTGGCGTCTGGATTTCTTTGGAGGTGTTTTTCTCTTTGGGTAGTTTTGCTCCATAGGCGTCTCTACATGTGGCATACACAATGTCCCCATATGTGGCTAGTTTGTGTTCCAGGGTGCTTTTCCCTATCAGTGCATCGAGTCTTTGGACGATTTTTTTTGCATCCAGTTTCTCCCAATCTTCAGTCTCGTTTGCTCGTGGCAGGTTGAGTTTCAGGCGCCTGGCATCGAGGGCCTGTGCAAATTCCTCATCCGAACCAACAGCGTGGATGTCCTTGGCACTGTGGTTTAAATCCTGGCCTTGGTCTTCCGACGTCTTATCTGCTGATGCATCATTTTGTATTTCGGTGTGAAGAATATAGGAAATTTAGAAAAAAATTGTGTTGTTTTCAAGTCTCATTTCGGGTTATCCCATAACCTGTCTGCTATTTTGTCATGTAAGAGAGAAGATATGTTGATACCATTTGCAAAGTATTTAACGGATGCTTTCAGTTATAGAGAGAAAAAAACTTAAAATCTAAATGAAAATGCATTTTTAAACACGTTTGGTACATAAATATCAGTTTCATGCACATTCATGGACATTTGATGGACGGTCTTATGTTTGAGAAATACAAATACTTGCTTTTTGATGATTACATTTTTGTGTGTGTGTGTGTGTGTGTGTGTGTGTGTGTGTGTGTGTGTGTGTGTGTGTGTGTGTGTGTGTGTGTGTGTGTGTGTGTGTTTCAATTATGAATCATCAGACATGTACCCTCTTGGCATAAGGGTTATTTAACCATTGTCAATAAAAGGTGTCATTGTCACTGTCATTCTCTCTCTCTCTCTCTCTCTTCTCTCTCTCTCTCTCTCTCTCTCTCTCTCTCTCTCTCTCTCTCTCTCTCTCTCTCTCTCTCTCTCTCATATTGCATGATAGTACACGCGCGTGTATGTCTGTTTAACTGCATATACGACACAGGGATTGTGTGCATATTGTGGTGTCTGGTATAATTATGTGTGCACATAATTATTGTGTGTGTGTGTGTGTGTGTGTGTGTGTGTGTGTGTGTGTGTGTGTGTGTGTGTGTGTCTGTCTGTCTGTGTGTGTGTGTGTCTGTGTGTGCGTGTCAGAGAGAGAGAGAGAGAGAGAGAGAGAGAGAGAGAGAGAGAGAGAGAGAGAGAGAGTATAAAAATAGTTTAATCTATCTCATGGGCTGCGACAAGATCTTAGGGTACTGATCATACTAGTCTATACCAAATTCAAAATTGTAGTAAAGACGAAATGTTAGGGAAAAAATTTCAAATCAGTACATTGCCATATTCGTAGTTGGTACTCCTTGTCGACCCAAGCTGAATTCTGGATCATTCGAAATGTAGAAACTTCTATCATAATACAGATGTAATAAAAACAGACGCTAATTATTCTTCAAAACATTTACATGAAAATTTCGGGAGTGTTGAAATGCCTTTCAGTTTTTTTTTTTTTCCTTCTTTTTTTTTTTTTGTTTCGAAATTCACCATGTTGAAGATGAACCAAACATTTAAGTTCATGCTTGGTGTGTGTGAATTACATACATGGAGATGCAAATACACGTTACGTATAGAAGAGATTTAATTCCGTAATTCTTAAAGTTTTTTTCTTAGACATAATTAATGACATTAATAGTAACAATAATAATGGTGCTAATAAATATAATAATAATGATGATGATAATAACAATAATAACAGTGGTAGTAATGATTATATGATGATGATGATGATGATGATGATGATGATGATGATAGTGACGACAATAATGATAATAATAATATCAATAATGCTTATGATTATAACAATAATAATGATAACAATAATGATAATGACAGTCACAAAAATGATACTTTATCATCATCATCGTCACCATTTATCATCGTAGTAGTAGTAGTAGTAGTAGTAGTAGTAGTAGTAGTAGTAGTAGTAGCTGCAGCAGCATGAAGTAAGAAAAAGTCCATACTAGTACATAATACTAATACTCGGAAACATGAGGGAAAATGTGCTTGTCAGCCTGAAAATGTTCGCACTTCATTTCTGAAAATGACTTAGAATGCCACCAGATGAGACTGGTTACGTGGCTGATTAAATGGTGGTTTGGGATTTGTTAAATGTAAGGTTGTGACTTCTTTAATTAAAAGGTTTCAAATGATTGCATTCAAACGTGAATTTACTAATAACACAAAAAATGCTACATATGCGGTGAAAAGAGTTCAAATGCTCATACCGTTTCCACTGCAGGTACATGAAAATGTTTTCACTTGCTTTTCCTGAGTCTTCCTCGGATAAATTTGAGATAATTCATTATCCATATGTACAGTGTGCGTGTGTGTGTGTGTGTGTGTGTGTGTGTGTGTGTGTGTGTGTGTGTTCATTGTCTTTAATGTTGTTTATCTTGCCTGCAAAAGACCAAACTTTGGTCGAAACGCATCGAGTTTTGTCTTATAATTTTTTTGTCTCTTTCGACCGACGGAACAGTATTCATTCTTTCAAGTTCATTCATTGTTATACTGTTGCAATCTGAAGCGATCAAAGCTACGTGCATTTTCGTTATTTTGTTCGTCTTTGTTTCACCTGAAGAAGACCCTGTTGTGTTGTTGTCTTGTGACTCGTTTGTCCACGTTTCTCTGGGCGGTTCACTGACATTTACTTAAGATTTGGCATTACAAATGATTTTCGATCAACACATAGAACTGAGAGAGCGTTGCATCAATTTATAAATTGCATAAGTAAAAAGTGACAGAGTTCAGAAACCCGCGTTTGCACAACATCGGAACCTGGAGATGTAATTCTCCCCCGAGAGAGAAAAAAAAAGGAAGAAAAAAGAATAAAAAGAACCTCGAGGTAACCAACAGTATGCGCTCAGGCACTGGTTTAGTGTGTATCCGTTTGTTTCGCCTATTAGTCCTGTTTGTACATGTATAAACTTGCTCTTAATAACACAGGTCCTTGCTAATATCTATTCATTCCTAGAGCTGTATGGCTGGCCACCATTGTATACATGTATACACACAACGCACATTCACGCATGCACCCAAGCACACACATGCTCTAGCACGCCCAAGCTCACACACACACACACACACACACACACACACACACACACACACACATAAGTACGCGCGCTCTCGCACCTCACACTTACACGTACGCACACACACTGACACGCGCACACACATACACACACACACACACACACACACACACACACACACACACACACACACACACACACACATTCTTATTATCTCGCTTCTTGGGTTTCCTCATGTCTCCCTTGTAGACCCCCTTTTCGCCATAAGGGCAGCATCTTTGGGAATAGCCATTTTCCGAGATCTTCGGTGACCCTTGTCTTTGTCTCCTGTGCATGTTTGTCATCTCTCCTAGGGTCGTCCTTTCAGTCCTTTTCGTCTGTATTCTTCGGGGATGATTACTGGGAGTGTTTACAGGTTCGGGAGTCACAGCGACGGGTGCTGAAACTTGAATTCTTTTCTTATAATTCCCAACCACATTCCTCATCCGCCAGACTTCTGAACGTTTGACGAGCATTTCTGAAGCGTCTATTAGCATTTCTTCGTCTTTTTCCCTCTGTCTGTCTGTCTGTCTGTCTGTCTGTCTCTGTCTGTGTCTCTGTCTCTCTGTCTCTCTGTCTCTCTCTCTCTCTCTGTCTCTCTCTCTCTCTCTCTCTCTCTCTCTCTCTCTCTCTCTCTCTCTCTCTCTCTCTCTCTCTCTCTCTCTCTCTCTCTCTCTGTGGCAAAACTGAAAGAAAAGAAAGCAATGCAGGTTTTTTTTCGTTTGTTTCATGTATGTTGTTCTATTTACATAAGCTGCACATTATCAGAGTGGAAGTGCCAATACACCACACATTAGAACATTAACAAACCCCAGACACTTTGTATCAAACGCCAATACACTTAAATCAGCAAAAATATGTCCATTTTGAGAGAACATACAGACATTACATGGTGTGTAAGAGACTGGTTGGAGAAGAGAAAAAAAAAGAAAGAAAGAAAAGAAAAGAAATTTGAATTAGTAGTGGAAATTGGTTTGATTTTTTTCTTTTCGCTTTTGTTTTTCGTTTGTTTGTTTGTTTGTTTTCTCAGATGAAGAGGACAATGTGAAGCACCAAAAAATGAAGAGGTGGATTTTGGCCTTAGGGGGAAAAAAGTCGCCGCCTTAGGTGCTCCATTGATCCGATAACTGATGCCACAAAAAAGACATAACTTGTTTCCATTTCCGGAAGAGAGGACAGATCCAGATCCGAACATTCTAAATGTGCATATGTTTACGTCTGAAACGCGTTTCAAGGCTTCTTTTTCTGAATTATGGGTGTTTTTTTTTTTTTTTTCAGCTCATTTATAATCTCCAGAAGAACCTTTTTAGAGCTTGGGGCAGGATAACAAGCAACCAGCAAGAGCAAATGTACATCGAGTTTACGCACACCAGACGTTTGTTGGTTCCTTTCTCTTCGGACCTTAATAGGAGAATGTCGATTAGATCATTATTGCTAAGAACATATTATGATGAAGCGAGAGTTTCAGAGGTAGAAATTTTGTGTAGAATAGTAACAGAAAAATAAACGAGTCTTAGGCACTGATTCACAATTAGAGAGAAAATAGGAACCATTTCATTTGAACAGTTGTCCGGTAATGCAATGCGGCTAGCTTCAAGAAAACGTAGCTGGCTTTGACATTTTCTTATATGGGGGAGGATGGCACGTGCGAGTGTGTTTGTGTGAGAGGTGTGTGCGTGTGTGTGTGTGTGTGTGTGTGTGTGTGTGTTTATTCATATAGGCCCTAGCCCATAATGAAGGGGGGTAATATGAACAAAACTTTTCGAAAAAGAAACAGGAACAAATCAATCAAATATTCATCAAAGTGCAACAGGTAATCGACTAACTGAATATCAAACAGTACACAACAATTAATTCTTAACTGCATACTATACTTCTAATCTTAAACGCCTTGTACAAGAAAAACAGCAAAACGTTTTATGGTGGCTTCGTTTGTGGATGCCATGAGTAATGAGAGTCGAAATACAGAAGGGATGCTTAGAATATTTTTGATCAATTAATTGATTCCTCAGATCATTCAAAACAGGACAGCAGAACACAAAGTGAACCTCATTTTCTTCGGCATTTTTACACAACGGACAGAGAAGATCACATTTGCTATGCTTCCTGTAAAGATAATAATGAACAAAAAGTTCAGAAATACCTAATCTGAACTTTGTCATAATATACCTTAAATGATTGTCTATTTTAATTGATAGATATGATGGAACACAATGTATACTTCTGAACTGTCTGTAAAAAAGCAGAACGATCGCTTTCTTGAATATGCCATGACCATTCTTGCCATCTACAATCGATAAGTCTATTCCGAAAAATCCGAAGGAAATCATTCATATTTCCGACACCCTGTTGTAACCACACAAAACCAAAACCAAGTTCATATAATCTAACCCTCACATTTGAAACCCAGTTTACTCTTCCTCTCGCATCCAAATCATATAACATATTATATGCTTTCCTTGGCAACCTTGAGATGTCCATTTGTGTTATTTTTAGCCAATAGCGTATACACTTGATAGCAGAATTCAAATATATCGGATATCTGTTTACTTCGCCATAGATTAAATCGTTAGGTGTTCGCATGCTCACTCGTAAAAACTTCTTCAGCGCAAATAAATGAACATTTTTCACAGTAAGCAGCAGAATCATAAAGTCCCCAAAGTTCAGCTCCATATAGTGCGATAGGCTGTACCCGAGAGTCAAACAATTTCATATATAGTTTTAAAGATGTGTTTTCTAATTTTGATAGCTGTTGCATAATGCAGAGTAATGCCCGCTTGGCTCTACTTGCAAGATCTTTACATGCAAAAGTGAAGCTTAACTTTGTTTGAAAAATATATTCCCAAATATTTATACACGTTAACTACAGGCATCACCACTCCATTGTAAGTCCACATTATTCTCTAATTCCTAAATCCCACCCTTTCTAAAACACGATAATGTTGCTTTTTGACATGTTGACTTTTAGCTGGAGTGAAGTTGCAGATCGGAACAGACTATTTAGTTGAGTTTGCAAGCCTATAACAGTTTCAGAGATCAAAACAACATCGTCAGCCAAAAGAAGTATAAACAATTCAAGAATATCACAGGTAAATTGTGCACCATGTTTTCCAGTTTTAACAACTTCTGAAGTCAACTCGTTAATGAAAAGAGAGAACAAAACAGGACTACATACATCCCCTTGTTTTACACCTGAGGTACATTGAATATAATCAGTCATGTTACCCCCACACCGAACTTTAGCTTTTACACAGGAATACATGCTTATTATACACTTAAGCAGCTTACCATGAACGCCAGCTTTTAACAGAATAGGCAGAGAAGAGTTCTATTCACTGAATCGAATGCCTTTTCAAAGTCTATAAAAGCTACATATAATTTACGATTTAAAGAAAACTGTTTTTGCACACAGGCCATCAAAGTAAACGTATGATCAACAGTTGAATAGTTGCGTTTAAATCCTGCCTGATATTCGCCCAGTTATATTATTATCTTCAATCCATCCTGCAGCCTATGATGATGATAGTACTGTACAATTTGCTGCTCGTGTCACTTAAAGAAATTCCTCTATAATTGTTAGGATTATTCACGTCGCCTTTTTTGTACAGTGGTAGAACAATACATTCAGTCCAACATTCAGGATAAATTCCCTTGTTGAATAAAGAATTAAAGAAGGTAACAAAGAAGTTCAAAATTACATCTGTTTTACATGCATACTTCAGCAGTTCACCAATTATACCATCTGGCCCAGCAGCCTTACGGTTTTTAACTTTTCTTAATGCAATTACTACCTCCTCTTTGGATATTGGACGATTTAAGTAATCATTTCCCCCTTCTCCTTGATTCCACTGAAATTCACTATTATGCTCTAAATCTTTAGTTAGAAGTGTCGTAAAATGTTCATACCAGGTTTCCATACTAATACTGTTCGCTGGTTGTCTTCTTTTTAATGAAACCCGATGTACGTTCTTCCCAAATTCTTTTTGATTCTCTATAGATGCGATCAGTTCAGTCAGTAATGTGTTGTTAAACTGCTTCCGCTTTATCCTTTGCAAATGTTTATACTCTCTTCTCGCCCTACAGTAACTATCACGATCTTTGTCGTGTTGTGTACGTTTAAATTTCTTAAGTAAATTACGAACTTTTCTTTTATTTCGATGACATTCAGAATCAAATCAGTCTTTGGTCTTTAAATCATTATTAATTCTTATTTTTTTTTTTTCATACACTCTGCAGCATCTTTAATATATGTATTGAAAACATTCAAGGCTTCATTTATATTGACATCAATTAGACCGACGGCATAGTTAATTTTCTCATGAATCTGTTGCGAAACAATGTTGTTCATGAACACATCAGCATAATCTTCATTCCATACGTATTTTTCCAACGTAAAACTGTTGACAGAAGAATTTCTCTCCGACATGACATTGTCACTATAAAAACTCAAATGAAGTTCCACAGGCATATGATCAGAGTCAACTCTCTCAGATATTCGTAACTCGCATGAATCACACAACAATGCATACAATTCACATGACATAACAAAGTAATCGTTCACGCTGCATCCGGTATCTGAAATGTACGTGTAGCAACCTTGTTGGTCGCCATAACACATACCGTTAGAGAATGCACAAATCAAATGCAGTACACATATTCAACAACTGTTTGCCATAATTATTCAATACAGAGTCTTCTGAAAATCGATTGACACTCAATGGATGACTTGCATGTTGAAAATTCAAAATATCGGAAACTCCTTGACAATGATGTGAAACACTACCTGTACAACTGTTTAAATCCCCGCACACAAATATATATACATCTTCAACGACTAATAAACAACTGGACAAATAATCTTCCAACAATGCAATGCCATTCTCGGAGTCAAAACATGCATAATAAGGAGAACCTTCTGGAGGTACGTATGAATACACACACAATATATCTTTGTCTACATCAAACAATGTTTTACTGATGATTAATGCACAAACATATCTGATTTTATTTCAACCTCTCTGACATGTGACACAAATGTATTTCTAACGAGACATAAGATTCCACCTGATCTTCTCCCTTTAGCTGTTAATTTTATTGCAGGTAAAGAAAACATTTTATATCCAGAAAATGCAGTTAATTTAAGTTCATCAATAAATGTTTCAACTAAACAAATGAAATCAAACGACTGAAGAAATGAGACAAAATCATAGTTTTGTAATTTTGAAAGCAATCCATTAACATTCCAATGAAGTAAAGATAATGATCTGGTTTTTGTTACTTTCGTTGCTAACTACATTTTCCCAGCGCCTGTGTTCACCAAAATCATGTACGGAACTTGACACACATTCCAAAGTTGAAACATACCGAGAGTTCTCGTCAGCCCATTCAACACACTCGCTGTCATCCACATTCAAATCCCGTGCATGCTCACGTTCATTCCGGATCACACTGGGCGATGACACCGGTGTCTCTTTTAGGATAGTTCCCTCACAAACAAAAACTTCTTCAAGAAAGAAAACTGGGCTGGCCGCGTTTCCTATTTGGAGTCTACGAGTCTGTCACAAGCGTCCCTCTTGCCTTGCCCTTTTTTAAAGTCACAGGAACGTTTTTGCCGTCAATTTTTGAAAATAGTTGAACACAATCGTGGCTCGCTTCCTTTAGCTTGGATATTCCCTTCTTTTAAAATGCGGAGTCAGCCTTCGTCGGATGTCCGGTGGACACGAACTTCTGAAAAGTCCTGTCCCGATATAGACCAGGCCCTCGAGCCTTCACTGGTTTACCTTTAGCTGGGTTCCGTAGAAGATTCACCTTGTTCCGCTAAAAGGCCTCGAGCAATCACCGTTTCTCGCAGTCGTCGGGTCGGGAACTGATCCGTGTGGACACGGTCGAACTCCACGTCATCCGTCACCTCCTCCCTCCAGTTGCGTGTCCGTCAGCGAATCCCGCACCAGTCCCTTCGCAGTCTGCACTCATGTTCAAGGTGGTAGCACGATTGAAGGCCGTGGTAGCAGAAGTGTGAAGAGTCCGTGAGATCTCTCCAGACTGACTCTCCGTAAGGTACTTTCCACTATGAAGTCGTGTCTGGCGTGTGGAGTCTCTGCTGGGAGGAAGGTTGGTGGGTCCCGGGTTTGATTCGATGTCGCCACACCGAAGAAGCAAACTGCCCCAGAACAAATACGACAGGAGCAGTCCAAAGGTAACACCGTCCCCTCGGTGTCGAAGTGTGACAATGGCGATGCGGACAGCAGCCTTTTCTTAAGCCCTTCTTGTCATAAATCCGATGAAGACGGGTAGAAAGCGGCCACAGACACATCGGAAGTCGATGGCAGTAGACGGCATGGCTGATCAGACACCTGTCTGCAGAATCTGGGGGTACAGTTCTTTCCCTGTCCGTCACAAGCAGCAATGATTGTCAGAGGTCAAAACAAAGCGTCCTGACAACATTACCGCAGTTCACTGTCCCCCCAGAGAGAGAGAGAGAGAGAGAGAGAGAGTGTGTGTGTGTGTGTGTTGTGTGTGTGTGTGTGTGTGTGTGTGTGTGTGTGTGTGTGTGAGGTGTGAGAGAGAGAGAGAGAGAGAGAGAGAGTGTGTGTGTGTGTGTGTGTGTGTGTGTGAGTGTGTGTGTGTGTGTGTGTGTGTGTGTGTGTGTGTGAGAGAGAGAGAGAGAGAGAGAGAGAGAGAGAGAGCGCTTCTATGCGTATGTATATGAGCATGAATGATTGGTGGGACCACGCATGCATCCGTATACTTGTATTCAATACCGCTGATGAGGACGTCGTGTCTCCAACAACACACAGTCACATCAAACTGAGCACGGTTGCGGGTTCCCTGAAGATCAGTGACTTCTGCCCAAGTGACGTCTATTTCTGGAATCTGAGCCTCACAAACCTCACCTTCCTGCAGGCCAACGATACATGGTGTGAATACGTTCACTTTGTGCCTTCAAAGAGACAGCAAACGGTCTTCTATGGCATGTGCGAGCACATTCACACTTATTGTCAGTTGCAAGTACATGTCCCAGTAGGTAAGTATATAAGTGCTGATATCAAACATCTATCACGGTGTGTGGTTCCAGAGACTGGATAGTTTATATTGACAGCATCAAATCCTTCTTTTTGGGGAAGCGCTACGCACATATCATGCCGGATCATGATTTTGATCAAATATATTTCAATTCAGCTGCAAACAGTTTATACATAAGAACAATCAATAATCGTATCATCAGCTTTGATGTAAGTGAAACTGAAAGTACAAATTTGATCATCAAATACATTTCTGAATATGAAGGTGTGTCATTGTACCAAATCTTCCTAAAGCGGCGTGTATTAGGGAAGAGCTAAAAGCACCCGCTCCAAGTGCCCATCATGGTCAGTATTCAACAGACAAACCACCCTCTTAACTGTTCTAAAGAGGGTCTGTTAAAACTGACGTACGGGAAACCGAGTTGCTGTGACCAAAATGTGTCGCATATCTGCACAGACTACGTCTCTTCAACTTCTGTTTTTGTGGCTTCATGTCTTCGGATTGCCTTTTGTTCCCACCAGTTTCCCTATCTGAAATACATTTTGAGATGTTGTCTGTGGATGATCATCACCCCACCTGTTGCCCAATGGCTTGTTCAACTGTTCAGTGATGCACTATTCCAAATTAAAAGTCACCTTCATTGCGATCACATGCCAGAATGCGAGGACGGGCGTGACGAAACTGGACAATGTCCCTTCAGCAGTCCTGAATGTCAGGGTCTGGGTGGCCTCACGTAACAAATGTTTTAAGTTAATCGTTTTAGAATTCGAAATTCCTGTGTTGTTATTCCGTTATCATTGCAACGAGATTGGGGGGACGCCGGCTTCATTAAAAACCAAACAGGAAAAACAAGACTCACTTCATATTTTCAACAAGTTTTACACTCTCTCTGATCTGACTTTTTAGGATACACGTCAGGATGGGATGATATCCACACTTTATGTACAGCAAACTTGGTATGTGGTCTGACAATACGTTGGTCTATCACATAAATCATTTTAGAGGATCAGCATTCCACGCTCCATCTAGATCTGTCCAGTCCTTGATGTTTTTCTACCTTGTGCTTTTGTCAGAAAATTCAGAGCATCCATAAAGTGACATCTTCAAGGGCATTGTGTGAAATGAAACTAAAATCCTCACTAGTTCACCCTTCAGTAGTTACGTCGTCCCCTTTGCGTTCACGTGAACCCTGTACCACCTGTACACTGCAGAACTTATTTACCTGTGGGTCTAATCACTTTACACACACGTTTTTGTCTTGTGATCCCAACAGTGATTGCGGAAAATCAACCTATCCATTGTTTTGTGCGTACTTAAACTTCACTGACCTATTGTTTGTTAATACTGTACTAAAGGAGAAACCTGCAATCCCCTTCTTTGCTATGTTTAAATGTGACGAAGGAGACATCACTGTACAATACACGCTGGTGTGTGACTTCCATCAGGGCTGTGCAGACAACATTGATGAGGCATTTTGTAAAATACCCGTCACATGATGGTTATGTGTGCTCTAATGGCCAACATGTATTACACAGCCAACGATGTAACGAATACTCAGACTGTGCGGACGATTCAGACGAAAAGACTGCCCAGAAGACGAGGCTAATGCATGTAAGTATTGCGTTCAGGTAAGAAACGATAGCAACAACCCTCGCCTTTACATTGACTTAGATGGCACGGGCTTCTTTACTCATCAGATTCTGACTCCTGACGCTTTTTGTACCGACAGCCATTATCATTGCACGACTGATTCATTCAACTGTCTTCCTGTCTACACTCGATGCAACGGGTTTTCAGACTGCATTTATGGAGAAGACGAACAAGACTGTGAAACACAAACCTGTGCTGGCTTCTACCAGTGTCGGGCTTCCAGGGTATGTGTCCATAGAGATGACCTTTGTGATGGCTGGGGTCAGTGTCCTCAGCGAGATGATGAACTGTTATGTGATTTCACCTGTCCTGAAGGTTGTCTGTGTCAGGGTCATTCCTTCCTCTGCAGTCATACATTCCCTACTGCATTCTTCCCACAGCTTCGGTATGTTGATGCTGCAGGATCTGGAATGTTGCTGAGCGATTTTGCTCAAAATGTCTATCTTGTTCATCTGAGTTTATCGCACTGTATGCTTACTAACATATCAAACATAACGCTTTCCAACTTGCTGGCTCTTAATCTCGCTAATAATCGTATAAAAACCCTAGACATGACTGTTTTTCTTTATTTTCAAAATCTACAAAATGTACTGCTAGGAACAACCCTATCAGTCATGTTAGCTGTATTTTTTTCAAAGAAAATCCATTATGAACTTAGGACAATGGATATGTCACAGACACAAATTAAAGTTCTAAATGGAATGTTATCTATGTACGTACCTCGCACGAAGCTTATAAATTATTCTTTTTCAGCAGTGGAAGCCATTGGGTTGATGGGTTTCAAAAAACGCCCCACAACTGGTTGAACTGGATATACGAGGTAACCAAGTGATGAAATTTCCTGTCGATTTATGGTCCCGATCAAATAAATTAAACAGAATATTGACATCAAATTACAGAATATGCTGTAGAGACTTACTACTCCCTGCCCATTCCAGTAAATTAAGATGTGCGACGCCCCAAGTTACGTTCCCTTCGTGTGCAGCCTTAATACCACATGAACCATATAGGATTTACTTTCTCTTGTTAAGCGTGTTCGCTGTTTTAGGGAATTTGTTCTGCTTTATGATTTCTCCGGAGGCCAAAGGCGTTTTAAAGAACAGTTTCGTGATGTGTATGGCCAATCTCCAATTTGCTAGCATTTGCATGGGAAGTCATGTTGGCATCGTTCTGGTAGCAGACGAAGTTTTCCGAGGAAGATACATCCAAAGTGAAAAGGCATGGACGAACAGTATGGTTTGTAAAAGCGGCAGGTTTTCTTTTTCTTTCTTTCCAGTGAAGTGTCAATTTTGATAATCTGGTTGACTGTGTTGGATCATGTCATGGTACTTTGGTTCTTCCAATTATGGCGGAAGTACGACTTAAGATATACAGCTGCGAAACCCATATTGATCTGTTTTGTTGGGACATTCTTGTCGGTGATACCATTTCTTCCAGGGCTGTCGTATTTGGGACTTCGTGGTCAGTCTGGTCTGTGTCGTTTAGCTTTATTTGATCATACCTACTCCATCCAGGGATTCAGGTGGTTCACAGCTGTTGTAGTGATGAACTTTGTGTTGTGTTTCACGATTGTTGCTGGTCAAATTGTGATATATCGAGTAACACCAAAGTACAGAATACAGTTCGATCTGGTAAAAAGATCATATTTTGCATCAGTTCATTTGACAGGGAAGCTAGCAGTAGCATATGCTGTTTGCTGGTTCTCCTTTGGACTGGCTACACTAATGGCGGCACATGGCGTAGGTCTGTTCAACCAGATTCATGACGCACTGGTTGTGATCATGTTGCCTCTCAACTCTGCCCTCAGCCCACTCATCTACCTGTGGAGTGTGGCCAGAGAACGGCGAGCTCAAGCCACAGAAAGCAAACTATTACACGTTTTTAAAAGTAAGACTTGCTCAATCAGAAATCGGAACGAAAATATGTACAG
>JADBJO010003541.1:82500-85000 GCA_016801955.1 Conus betulinus
TTCTTTTGACGTAGTTGTGCTTCGGTCATTGAATTGCCACAAAAATGACTTACCCAAGTTAAACGGATTCTTTTACCCACCTGTTATAGATGAGGTAAAAGCCAACGTTAAAATAAAAGTTCCTACATATGTAGCTTGCAATCGTATATATCAACCGTGCAAAACACCGTGTTCTTCAATAGATAAACGTTTATATTCTTGCTGTATAGAAATTAAGGTTGATGGTAAATACTTCAACATTTTGAACTGTTATTATCCAGATGGAGTGTGTAAAGGTGAAGCTGACTGGATAATGGATGTAGACTGCTCTAGACAATGGGTTATTCTTGGCGATTTTAATTCCCACCACGCATTGTGGTCCGAAAATCCCAATAATATTATTAACAACAACGAATACCTTGCCAGTACAATAATCAACGCCAATCTAACCATTTTAAATGACGGATCTATAACAAGAACTGCTGATCGATCAGATCAACGTTGCTCATCGATAGATTTGTCTTTATTTCCCCAGTCATAACCCTTTTTGTGTACTTGGCAGGTTCATCAAATACCGTTAGGCAGTGATCATCTCCCTATTGAAATCCAACTTGTAGTGAGCCGGAAAAAAAAAAACAATCTACAATTCTGAATGCACTAAATATAATGAAGATAAGGCTGATTGGGCGCTTTTCAATCAAATTTTGACAGCAGGTTCGTCTTTTTTCTAAATTTCAATCAAAATTCAGTGTTGGAGGAAGATTTGGAAAACTGTTATTTTGAATTAAGAAAACTTGTACTTAAGGCTGCAGATTCTGCAATCCCCAAAAGTCAAATTAAAGAATCATCCAAAGAAAGCATCAACCCACGGTGGAATATTGCGTGTGAAGTTGCCGTGGATGCGAAAACTGAGGACCTTCAAAAGCTGGATGATAAGCCGTCATATGCAGCCTAAAAGTAGAGTGGAACAGTTACATGCTGAATACAAAAAAGCTTACACCAATAGTAACAAAAGTTGTTGCTTTTGCAAAGCAGCAATATTAAAAAAACTTAGTCATCAACTGTTCCAAACATCCAAACGATAGCGCTTTACTTTGGAAAGAAATCAGAAATCTAAAGGTTCTTTTAATCTCCCAGATCCTGTCTTGATCGAAAACGAAAAAATCTATAAAACAAACGAGGAGAAAGTTGAATTATTTGCTGACACTTTCGCAGCAATGAGTCAGACTGAACATCTGCCTAAAAAGAGCAAGAACGAAGAAGAACTATTGAACACGAAGGGAGAAACATTGAACCACATGACAATGACAACACGTTATATATTAATAAAAATCTAACAATGGAGGAGCTTCTTTACTCACTTCGCCGTTTAAAATCTGGTAAAATTGTGACAGGATTTGATCCCATTTCTTACAACATGATAAAGCATTTTCCACAATTCTTTTTGAAAAAATTATTAGAGTTCTTCCAATTATGCTGGAAATAAGCGGAAAGCTGCCAATGGCTTGGAAGAAAGCAACAGTTGTACCTATCCATAAACAAGAAAAATCAAAAAGAAAATCTTAATTTTCGACCCATTTCTTTGACTCCTCACATTGGAAAACTTTTTGAGAGGATAATGAAATTCAGATTAGAACATTTCCTTGAAAAGAATGGGATTTTGCCCAATATTTCAAGCTGGTTTCAGAAAAGGGGGAGTGTCATTGATCATGTTAGTCTTTTAGCTTCACACGTCAAAAAGCCTTGGCTAAGCGACACTCCACTTTAGCACGTTTTTTTTTTTTATATATTCATAGAGCGTACGATTCCGTTTGGCATTTTAAATTATTGTCCAAGGCTCATGAAATTGGGATTAAAGGTCGTTTCCACATGTTTTTACAATCGTTTTTTATCTGGGAGAACGCTACAAGTAAAAACTAAATGGTGTGCTGTCAAGTACAAGATATGTTAACATGGGTGTCCCTCAAGGAAGTGTAATTTCTCCAATCCTTTTTCTCATTGATGCTTTATGATCTTAACCAGATTGACACAAAAGGGGCAACTTTAGCTGCTGCTTATGCAGATGATATTGCAATGTGGAAAAAATGTAGATTGTATTTTTACAAAAAAAAACAAAATCAAGCGTAATAAAATTGTTGAACAGTTTCAATTTGCTGTCAGTAAACTTGTTAATTATTTGAATTCAAACGGTTTTAACCTATCAACGGACAAATCGGTTTTTATTATATTTACAAAGAAAAATATCGATTTTGAAGGTAGGGGACGCTGTAAAAGTAAAAATAGGTGATTCTTTCATTTTCCCAAGTAAGCAAGTAAAATTTCTAGGCGTTATTTTTCACTATAAACTATTCTGGTGTAAACATATAAATCATCTCGTGGAAAAGGCAAGAAAGAAAATTGCGTTACTGCGAGTCCTAACTGGAATCCCTCTAATAAATTATGGATCCAATCTTATCCATGTCGCCTTAGGGACAGTTCGTTCGATTGTAAGTTATGGTCAAGAAGTATTTTTTACTGCACC
>JADBJO010003541.1:90000-102500 GCA_016801955.1 Conus betulinus
CTAAGCAATTATTGTCGTTAGTTAGTAAGGGGCTTAGTAGGTGGCGTCACTACTTAGATCAGAACAGGCGCCACTGAACACCACCGAGGTGACTCGGCAGCAGTGCAGTGTCTCCTCCGGTGGGGTGTCTCTTGACGACTTGACATTGACCGCTCCCTGTGGATTGCTGGTGCCGGGGCTGTGGCAGGGCTGACCGGGCTGTGGCTGTAGATGGGGTATCGGAATGAGCAGCATGGGTGCACTGCCTCTGAGGTGGCACAGAGGTTGAGACGGCAAAAAATAGAAAAAAAAAAAAGATAATAATAATAATGACACTACTACTACTACTACTACTACTGTAAATAATAATAATAATAATAATAATAATATAATAATAATAACAATAATAATAGCAATGATAACAATAACAATAACAACGACGCAATAATGACAGAATTAAGACAAGGATAAAGAAGAAGAGGGCATAATGCAAAAAGAAGAGCTGTTAGTTATTAACCCCCTATGCATTTTCGGCTTTCGTTATCGTCCTTTCTTCAAGCATCACATTTTCGGGCTGTTTTTAAGACTCAGTAGTTTTCACTTGTTTCCCTGTGGTGGTGAGACCTGCACTCAAATGTACGTGGCCTGCGACTAACAGATTCCACATCTAGACCCTCACAACGTGTGTTCAAGTTGATTGTTTACTGTGTACACGCAAACATAAGGTTTCCTCCATAAAATATCAACGGTGAACGCAGAGAGAGAGAGAGAGAGAGAGAGAGAGAGAGAGAGAGAGAGAGAGAGAGAGAGAGAGAGAGAGGGGGGGGGGGGGCATAAAATACATGCTTTTCTTTCACATGCTGTCCGCGACCTGATTTGGAGCCACAAGATTGGAGTGTATGACGCACTCAAGTGTAGACGATTGGTAAACACATAAAGCAGGTTATTGAGTGGGGAGAGGGGAGGGAAGATAGCCAGATTCGGTAGAGGGGGCATACGTGGCCCACCGCACGCATTCACGTAGGTGACTATTTGCACGTGTAGCGCGCGCGTGCGTGTGTGTGTGTGTGTGCATGCGTGCGTCTGTGTGTGTGTGTGTGTGTGTGTGTGTGTGTGTGTGTGTGTGTGTGTGTGTGTGTGTGTGTGTGTGTGTGTGTGTCTTTGTATGCATGAAAGAGAGAGAAAGTACATGTGTGTGTGTGTGCGTGCGTGCGTGTATGCGTGCGTCTGTGTGTGTGTGTATGTCATGTGTGTGTGTGTGTGTGTGTGTGTGTGTGTGTGTGTGTGTGTGTGTGTGTGTGTGTGTGTGTGTGCATGTATAATTATGTTTCTATATGTGGGTGTACTCTAATGGCGTGAGTATGTGTATGGACGTGTTTGTATGACTCTGTTATAACGGGGTTCAAAATTGCATGATGGGGTTCAAACTCGTAGGAAGCTAATAAGCTGAAAAGAAAATAGTTGGCAAGATAAATGGGAGTGAAAATGCAAAATAAGAGGCCATCCATAGCAAATGGCACTGCTAACTGAACATAGGTTGCGGTACTATCACTTACCACACTGCGGCAGGAATCAGGGTCCAAACCAGAATTGGGCATCAGCCTCGATCTAGGTGCTGAACCCTGCTGCCGGCTTGCTGACCAAGAGTATACAATACAGACCCCACCCCTCGTGCGCATAGACAGGGAGGAGCGCAAACTAGGGGAGACAGAGAGATACGAGAAATATAGGGGACAGGGGCACCAGAAAAGAACGAGCAACAGAGAAGAAAAGACCAAGAGGATGAGTAGGGATTCAAACAAAGGCAGCGTGTTTGTATTGTAGGTTAGGATCTAGTAAAGACAAGTGTAATAAAAGTTTGAGTGCAGAGAGAAGAATAAAGTTAGTACAGAGGAGACAAATCCCATAAGTGCAAAATGCAGGAGCCATCCATAGCAAATTGTGGCACTGCTAACTGAACATAGGTTGTTGCGGTACTATCACTTACCACACTGCGGCCATCCATAGCAAATGGCACTGCTAACTGAACATAGGTTGCGGTACTATCACTTACCACACTGCGGCAGGAATCAGGGTCCAAACCAGAATTGGGCATCAGCCTCGATCTAGGTGCTGAACCCTGCTGCCGGCTTGCTGACCAAGAGTATACAATACAGACCCCACCCCTCGTGCGCATAGACAGGGAGGAGCGCAAACTAGGGGAGATAAACACAGACAGAGAGATACGAGAAATATAGGGGACAGGGGCACCAGAAAAGAACGAGCAACAGAGAAGAAAAGACCAAGAGGATGAGTAGGGATTCAAACAAAGGCAGCGTGTTTTGTATTGTAGGTTAGGATCTAGTAAAGACAAGTGTAATAAAAGTTTGAGTGCAGAGAGAAGAATAAAGATTAGTACAGAGGAGACAAATCCCATAAGTGTGATGATGAACAGTAGTAGATTGGTGAAGTGGCATAGGAGAGAACAAGTGGAATGAATTGACTTTAATTATTGTGGACAAGGGAAAAGAGAAAAGGCATTAGAATAGAATAGTTTGATTAGTGTGTTTCCTGAACATCGCCCCAAATCTCTCGTCCCTTGGGCGATCTTCATGTGACTCAGGCAGGATGCTTAGGGTAAGTTGTTCATGTTGCATTATTTGGTATTGTAACTGCCGTGACATACCTCGTGTGTGGCATTATTATTACCTTGTGTGTGGTATTAATATATAGGTGCGTTGTAGCCTCAGACAGTAACAACAATAGAATATTGTAATCGTGCATAGGTGTGCTGCCTGTCGAGGAAATTAGGCTACGATTCCCTTGTCCTCTCTCACTGCTTCTCTATTACTTCCACTATCCCTCTCCACGTTTTGAGAAAATTACGTAGTTTTAATGTCAGTCCACTTGTACCAGAAAAGGTATATATAAGTTTAATACAAAGTCTAAAGTCATTCAACATTACTGTCTGGTTTGGAAATCTGTCAGAGAAAGATCTAGCAAAGCTCGCCAGAATTGTCGATTAGGCAAGTACGATCATAGGGAAAAAAAAACACCCACTGCTCTCAGAGAAGTCTAGACTGTTTTTGTAATCAGGAAATCTGTTAATATTACCTGTGATTACTCACACCCCCACTCCACTGCTACTTTGAAACGTTCCATCCGGAAGAAGCTACAGAATGCCTAGAGCACATAAGAATGTCTTCAAGAAGTCTCTTGTATCAAGTACCATTATCATGTTTAAACACCAAAGCCTGTGATTGACTGCCATGACCCTTGTCTCTCAGACATGATTATACATTCACAATTCAATTTGCAATATTATGCTTTTACTGTGACTATGACTGTGAGCAGTATGCAGTACCAACATGTGAACAGAGAAGCCAGGAAGAAGATGAAGACAGCTGAGGAAAATTGGATAGAGGAGCAGTGCGAAGCAATCGAGAAAGGCATGGAAGCAGGGAACAGCAAAGAAGCCTACAACACACTCAAGACCCTCAATAAGACTAACCGGACAAGATCAGCGGTCATCGAAGATAAGGATGGCAAGCTACTGACAGAGAATGAAGCAGTCCTGAAGAGGTGGACAGAATACTGTGAGGGCCTCTACAATTACCAGCTCAACCCGGACACATCCATTTTGCGGACAACCAAACGACCCGCAGAGAATGAGAACGATCTCCAAGTACTGAAGGAGGACGTTGAGGCCGCGATACAGAGTCTGAAGCCAGGGAAATCCCCAGGAGTGGACAAATGTCTTAGCTGAGCTGGTGAAATACGGAGGGAAAAGAGATCACATGGGATTAACAATGCTTTGTCAGAAGATCTGGACAGAAAAGAAGTGGCCAACAGAGCGGACCCAGTCATTGGTGATTCCCTTGCCCAAGAAAGGCAACCTGAAACAATGCCAAAATTACAGGACTATAAGTCTGATCAGCCACCCCAGCAAAGTCATGCTTCGCATCATCCTCAACCGACTGAAATCCAAGGCTGAGGAACTGCTATCAGAGAGAACAAGCAGGTTTTAGAAGAGGGCGGAGCACTGTGGAACAATTTTCAACTGCCGAGTACTAATTAAAAAGCATCTACAACACCAAAAGGACCTCTTCCACCACAACTTCATTGACTTTAAGAAGGCATTCGCGGGTGTGGCACAACGGCCTGTGGCAGGTTCTCATAGACTTCAACATTGAAGAGAGGCTCGTCCAAGTCATCCAGGCCCTCTACGAACACTCCAGCAGCACAGTACTCAGGACCAGGGTTCTTCCCGACCACAGTCGGAGTCAGGCAAGGGTGCCCACTATCTCCAGTCTTTTTCAACATCTTTCTGGAGAGAATCATGCATGCAAGAGACTCCATCAGCATTGGCGGCAGGCCGGTCTGCAACCTTCGTTTCGCAGACGATATCGATCTCATGGGGGGCAGCAACACCGAGCTCCAGGATCTCACAAACAGACTTGTCACAAGAGCAAGTGCCTACGGCATGGAGGTCAGCACAGAGAAGTCAAAGGTCATGGTCAACAGCACGACTAACAGCAGTGACAACATAACCATGAATGGTGAGCCCCTGGAGAAGTGACCAGCTTCAGGTACTTGGGAGCAACCCTGTCCAAAGATGGCACCTGCACAGCAGAAATCCGAATCAGGATCAACTCCGCATCAGCAGCGATGGCCAGACTGAACAGAGTGTGGAAGAGCAACATCAAATTCCACACAAAATTCCGGCTCTACAAGTCACTAGTGGTTTCGATCCTCTTATATGGTTGCAAGACATGGACACTGATGGTCGAAACAGAAAGAAGAATCCAGGCGTTTGAGACCAGGTGCATGAGGAAAACTACTCTGAATCTCATACAAAGAACACAAGACCAATGATTATGTGCGGAACCTGGTCACTAACCTTGTTGTGCCCCACGAACCACTTCTGGCAACCGTCAAACGACGGAAGATGGCATGGTTTGGCCACATCATTCGTCATAACACCCTCTCCAAAAAACCATCCTTCAAGGTACCGTTGAAGGAGGGCGCAGAGGACGGCAGAGAAGGAGCTGGTCCGACAATATAAAGGACTGGACCAAAATGACCATGCCTCATCACGTCCCCTCAACGACCCCAGCGGTCAGGGGATTGACTGACTGACTGATGACTGTGTGTGTGTGCGTGCGTGCGAGCGTGCGTGCGTACGTGTGTGTGTGTGTGTGTGTGTGTGTGTGCGCGCGCGCACACACACACACACACACACACACACACACGCGCGCGCGCGCGCGCGTGCGTGCGTGCATGCGTGCGTGCTTTAATGATTAGGTGTTGGTGTGGGGAGAGTTTGTGTTCTTATGTATTGTTTTTATATCTATATAGTGTTGTATGTCTTATGGATTTAATGTTTATTTTATGTGTGTATGCGTGTGTGATTGTGTGTTGTGTGGGGGGAGTGTTGTATATATATATATATATATATATATATATATATATATATATATATATATATATATATATATTAACACAGGCTTTTATGTGACAATTCATAGTGTCTTTTTGTAATGTCTTATGTACTTGTAAAATGATATGAAGCAGAGAAAAAATTTTTGATTGACAATAAAGTTGATTGAATTGAAGTGAATTGAATTCAATATCTCTCTTTCACCATCTTCTCTCTCTCTCTCTCTCTCTCTCTCTCTCTCTCTCTCTCTCTCTCTCTCTCTCTCACCCCTCCGGCCTCTGCTCAGTCCTCCACCTCTCGTCTCTCCCTCCATCCATCATGTAAAAATGTGCTTCTCTCTCTCCTCCTCCCCCTTCTCTCCCTTCCTCTCCTCACCCTCTAATCATATGATTTATGGTGCTGGCTGTCTCTGAGCATCCCTCAGTTGGCGCCCGGTTATACACGCACGCATGAAAATATAAACGTTCCCACACATTCACAAGAAACACAAAAAAAAGTATTCCTGAAAAAAAAAATAATGGAAACATTCCCCAAATTTTTCTGGTGATGTATACATTAACAATGAGGTCTTTGTGTCCTATTTCCACTCTTTTTTCTTCTTTCAACTTTTGGCTATTATTGTTATAACGTGACTTATTGTGGCATTGCGGCATTGCTACATTTTAACTACAAACGTACTCGGAAGAGTGAAGATTTGTGCAAGGTCGAGAAAATCTTGGATCCACTCATTCAAACAGCTCATGCGTGAAAACATTACTTTCCATGTCAGAGGAAACCAAAACTGGTATGGACTATAGGCGTTATTTGCTTGTATTTTTTTTTTTAACAGGACCCGCAGGCGAGAGAAATAACAGTCTTTCCATCATCAGAAGTATTCAATATTCCATGAACACTTCTTCGATAGTCATAACTCCATTACATTTACTATGGAATTTTCATATTCAGTTAAGTGTTTGCAACAACCTCATCAATAATGTTTGCAGATCCGGGATCTGTTATGTGATCCGGATTTGCATTAGGGGTTCGTGACGAACTTTGACAGCTGTACTTTTATATATATTGAAATTGTGTTTAAAGAGGAATAAAAACTGATCACTCCTGGTCTGTGTTTCTTAATGCATAACACATTCTAATGAAATCCCAAAGACATGAATGAATCAAGCCATAAACTGTGTGACGGCCGACTAAAAACAAATGCAAAAGTTCTAACACAAAAAAACCCATCCAACTTCGGATAACCGAAAGTCTGATCATCTGAATTAACGTTCTGAAAGAACTTAACGGGTCACTGCATCGTGTTTGTTTGTTTTTTTTGTTTGTTTTTCGAGAGTTTTTGTTAGTGGTTGCATTCACCAAACGCGGCAAACATTATCATCATCAACCTGAAAACAGCTTCAAGCCTATCCACCCCTTCACTATGTTTTTAAGGGCATGCAGCTGAGGGCTTTTTCTTGTTCTTTTTGTTTTAAAAATGATGATAGGTTTTTCGTTCTGTTTTCTTTTCTTTTACAAGCATGTTCTCCAGACACAGTTTCTTGGTTGTTGTGCGTGAATGTGGGCGAACACCTGTTCCAACTGGGTTAAACAGGGACATCGGGAGGGGACTAACCACAGGCAGTGTATAAAAGCAGGCGACGGTGACACGCTTATCACCTCGTCTGCGGATCCTTGCACGGTGAATTTGGCTTCATATTTCTCCGCTGTCTTCCTTGGGTAAGTTAGCTTTCCTCATCGACATTTTGTTACACATGGAAATTTGACATAAAAGAATTTATTGCTCTTCCGTCAAGTTTGATGCAACAACAACTGTTTTTGTCAGCAGCACAGTTAAATTTATGAAAATCGGGCTTGTGTTAAAAACAGATACAGATGGCGAATTGATCAGTTTTTATTGTTTTCTTCAAGAAGATGGTTAAAAAATTGGAATCGTTTCTCAAACATTTCGTATGAAGTGACATTCTAATGCACAGTACCGGCAAATATTGTAAGTATTGGATATGCACCAGTCTTGTTCTTCAACCATGAAAACAACCGTTTTTGCATACCAGCTCTGGGTTCGTGATAAAGAAATATTACCAGCCGAACACCAAAAGCGACCAGCCAGAACAATATGAACAACGGCAGCTAAAGAGATTTCCCCTATTCAACATGGGCTAGTAATTGTGTTGATAAGTAATAGATTAGGATCAAAACGAAATCCAAAACAGTGGCAACTTGCGAAGAACTGATAAAGATACGCACAGTCTAAACAAGACAATGTTGTTGCATAATCATTTAAACAATGGAATCCACGTCCTTGTCATAATTTTTTTTTTCTAAAATAAAATATCCGTGTTGTTTCTAAAAAAAAAAGGTTTTATCGTGCAGCATGGACGTTAAATAGGATGCATGATTACAAAACTTATCAGTGCGTATCAATGCTCTACTTTGCTTTTCTTCTATCAGTCAAGACTTAGTTTGCGTGAATATTTGACTGAAATACGCATTCAGCTAGAGGGGAAGGTTTCTGCTTCATGATACTCTTTACAACTTTCGAAGAGTTGTTTCTACTGATATTTATTCTCATGGTATTACTTGTGTCTGCAGAGAAAACATTTTTGTGCATCACCTTTGGTTTGAATGTTCAGTGTTGATTTCGCTTAATCAGGAGAAAGGTATTGAGGTGAATAACTTTGATGATGTCCATTACTGTTTCATATGGTTCGTATGGTGCTGAAATTGCCATGGTCATTTCGCAGTCACAGGTTGTAAAATGTCTATAAAGATCAATCATTATGTGTACCACTATGGTATTTCACCGATGTAAATATGCATATATCAGATGTGGGTTTGAAAGGCCTTCATAGACTTCAGTAGGACTGTTGGGCTTCTCTGCACACTTTGTTCTGTCATTATCTACGAATTAGCTGCTTACATCAACAATAACGGCAAACATGGGTTCCAGCTTAGACCTGACACCACTGAGTTGTTGTTGTTAATGTTTACTGATGATATCGCTTCGTTGTCGACCAGCCCAAGTAGCCTTCAAACACAACTAAACAACTTATTTGTAACATCTGCAGAGCTCGGACTGAAATAAACCTCAGTAAAACAAAACTAACAGTGTTCAGAAAGGGGGGGGGGGGGATTTGTCAAAAAATGAAAAACGATGTTATAGAACTCAAGACGCTGAAGTAGTGAACTGTTTAGAAACACCTTGGCCTCAGCTTCACTAATCGCCCGAGCCACAAATTGTCTGTCAAAGACATGATTACAAAAGCAAACAAACGCGTTGTAGGCATATTTAGTACCATGTGGAAAATCATATGTACTAATCCAAAAAATATTTTTTCAGTTCTTTGATGTCCAGATCGTACCAATACTGTTGAATGCGTCTGTGCTGTACTGATGAAACAGAAGAGATAGAAAAAGTACGTTTATGTGCATGTAAACGGTTGCTGAATGTAGCACTCTGTCCACCAAATCTAATCGTGTATGGTGAACTTGACCGATTTCCTCGAGCGCGGGTGTGCGCGTATGCGAAATTTCAGTTTCACATACACAAAAAAGTACAGCCAAACGTTCATCTGACAAACTTGGACAGTGATTAACTGCATCGGAACCGGTCAATAGGCTATTTGTAATAGGGCAACATAAAGTAATAAATCAACGCATGTTTTAACATTGCAGTATACAATGAAACCTTTCATGGGCCATTTAACATGCTGAAATGCAGTCCAAGAAACAAGTGAAAAGACTGTTCAACTTAGCCATCACACCACACGACATGTCTTTGATTGATGAAAATATGCCCTGCAAAAAAAAAAAAAAAAAAAAAGAAAGAAAGAAAAGAAAAAAAACATCCACTGTCATTTTCAGCATCACCCAAGAAATCACCAAGATGAAACTGACGTGCATGATGATCGTTGCTGTGCTGTGCTGTTATTTTCAGCATCACCCTAAACATCACCGACATGAAACTGACGTGCATGATGACCGTTGCTGTGCTGTTGTTTTCAGCATCACCTAAAACATCACCAAGACGAAACTGATGTGCATGATGATCGTTGCTGTGCTGTTGTTTTCAGCATCACCTAAAAATTCACCAAGATGAAACTGACGTGCATGATGATCGTTTCTGTGCTTGTATGTTCAGCATCACCCAAAACAGCACCAAGATGAAACTGACGTGCATGATGATCGTTGCTGTGCTTGTATGTTCAGCATCACCCAAAACATCACCAAGATGAAACTGACGTGCATGATGATCGTTGCTATGCTGTTCTTGAATGCCTGGACATTCGTCGCGGCTAATGACTCCAAAAGTGAGTTGTTTCTCTTTCCTTCTCTCATGAAATTCCAAGAGAAATTCAATATGAATCCGTGTTTATTTTGATTATGCTTATTTACGGTATCGAAAGAGAAAGAAACAGTATGCAGATCAGCATTGCATCGCCTTTCAGTTAAGACAAACTTCTCCCTCGTGACTTCTTTTAGAACGTATGCTTGTAATGAACTATGATGTGAAAATAAAATCTTTCGCTCATAATGATATATCTGCTAAACACTATGACCTCCCCTTGTTCATATGGGGCTTTGCCATTACTGAATTAATCATCTCTCTCTCTCTCTCTCTCTCTCTCTCTCTCTCTCTCTCTCTCTCTCTCTCTCTCTCTCTCTCTGGTAGTGAAGGCTGTAATGTCCCTTTTTTTAAAATCTAGTTCATGGGCACGCCATGTATGAGAACAAAGAAATGCGTATAACAATGTGTTGTGGCAGAAGAAAATGTGAGGTTTAATGCAAAAAGTAGAATGAGGTCGTGTGAGGGAGGTAATGCACACAACGCTATGATGTGATGTGCCAGAGGTAATGCGCATGAAGTAATTAACAGATGTCAGAGAGAGAACGCCTGCAGCGTAATGTTGAGATGCAGTTGAAGTAATGCGTGGAATGAAACCGATTTGTGACAGAGGTAATGCAAAGAGTACTTTAATGTCACGTGGAGAACGTAATGCACACCATAATCATGTGATGGAAAAGTGGTTGAGCATAAAGCGTAGTCACGTGATGTGTTAGAGATTTGACTTGGAATGATCAGACGAGGCATGGACAGAACATGAACGCTGATGATCTCAAGTGACCGAGGCAAACCACAGATTGCGATGTGCGCGATGTGACAGGGAGAATACATATAATGAAGTGATGTGACGGTGGTAACCTTTGTGTGTAATAGTGTGTTATGTCAGGTCTAAGGTTTCTCCCCCAAAGGCCGTCTCCCGCATCTGCAGACGTGCCCAACAACAGACCACGGACAATGTCACATTCAGACTTCTTTATTTTGTTAAACAGATGGATAATGAATATAGATGGCGGGACGACCTAGCTACCTCTGACGAATGGAACACCCCCCCCCCCCCCCCCCGCGCTCCAACTACATCCCCCTCGCCTTTCCCAAGCTAATTCCCACTAAGTCCGGGGCGAAGGAGATGAGGGGGGGGGGGGGGGGGGGGAACGCCAGGGCCACGCCTGGCTGAAGGTGCTGCACCCCTAAGGTCTCTGACTGCTCTCCCCTTTCCTCTTTTAAAGAATGTCTTTTCTTTTCTGTCTTCTCTGCGCTCTCCCCACAGAGGGTAATCCCACATTTACATATGGCCATTCTCCGACCGTATCAACATTATAAATAAGTAATATCAGCAATATGAATAATTCATATCAACATCCACGGATGACGATGTGGGGAGAGCAAACGAAAGGATAGACGAGTCAAAGACAAGAAGAAACGAAAGTACACTGATTCAGTCACACACACCCCTCTGCCACGCACACACAAACACGTATCTCTCTCCCCTCAGAACAAAACGACATGGCGCCGTTTCTTGAACGGTTTCAGGGTCTTCGTGTTCCGTTGCCATGGCTGTTGCACAGAGGGCGACCCCGTCGTCTCTGGCAGTGGGTCCCAGCCCTGTGGCCCTGGCGTCCTGGCTGCCCACTGGGGCCTGAAAGAGCAAAAGTCGAGCTCCGTGGCCCTGGTGTCCTGGCCACTGTCCGGGACCTGGGGAACTGAGCTGAGCAGGGGAGGCTGGTTATGTAGTCCCCTGATATACTGAGGGAGAACACAGTGGGGCTGAGAGGCGAGTCGCGCTCAGAAGCTCACACACAGGCGCTCACAGAACCGCACAAGGAGACAATAGTCAGAGAGCCCCCTTCTCCTTCGGCAGTCTAAAGGATCGGAATCTCAATGCCAGAGGGAGAGTCAGAAGAGGGAAGGAAAGTAAAGAATAGAGCATCGATAGAATGGCTACACACAAAGGCTCGCATACACACTACCTCCCCTGCCCCTGGGAGAAACGCAAGGAGAGAGCGGGGTCGGTGGGGGGGGGGGGGGGGGGAATCCTAGCTGAAGGTGCCGCACCCCTAACGTCTCTGACTGCTCTCCCCTCTCGTCTTCTAAAGAATGTCTTTTCTTTTCTGTCTTTTCTGCGCGCTCTCCCCACAGAGGGTAATCCCACATTTACATGTGGCCATTCTCCGACCGTATCAACATTACAAATAATGGATATCAACATTATGAATAATTAATATCAACATTATAAATAATTAATTTCCAAGTTGAAAACCCATACAACCTAAAAGTGAGGCTCGAAACAAATGTATCATAACATCACATTTTAACATAAAACGTAGCTCACTGCGGGCCGCTCACTATGCACTTAATACTACTCCCTACCTCGTCAGCTCGTGTGGTCAGGACGACCGGCAGGATCAGCAGTGCTCCCACACTGAAGGGGGCGGGGGGGGGGGGGTGCTGTCCATAAACGGGTAACGGCCTACCCGTCACTTAACGAAAAGTGTGCTGGTGGGCCGGGCAATAAAGTTCGCTCCATGACCAGCGAAGGTGAGTGGACTCGGACCACGGGAGCGGCGAACTCCCCGGGCAGCTGCACCTGGTTCCGTGTCTCAGCCCCTTTGTGTCTCCCAGTTCGATTCTTCTTCAGGCCCCTCCTTGCCTTCCACCCCTCGAATATCGGCCTGGCCCAGCCGATGGTCGATTCCATTTGGTTAGTTGGAAGGCCCCGATTGGCCGACCACGAGAGCTCACGCGGGCTGGGTGCTAGCCCCTACG
>JADBJO010003541.1:110000-112500 GCA_016801955.1 Conus betulinus
GCACGCACTCACGCACGCACGCACACACACACACACACACACACACACACACACACACACACACACACACACACACACACACACACACACACACACACACACACACACACACACACACACACATATTAAAATCGCTTCACTGGTTATTGCTGATACACTAACTTACGTTTATAATTCATGTTTTGATAAAAGCCACATTCACTTAAAATTTAAACAAGCGATATTGTAACACACAGGCTTTTTCATATCAAAGTGAATGGTCGATAACATCCAATGCTTTTTGCAAAATCTACATACAAATAGTAATTAAATTTACATAAAACAGGCGATCCCCCCAATCCCTCAAACTCTAGACTATCTCAATATTATCATTTTTGTCAAAACCACTCAAAAACCATGTTCAAAACATAGCTGTACTCTCATCTAAAATAGTTTGATCTCCTTCCTGAAAATCAATCAGGTTTTCAATAAAATCACTCTTGTAACTCTTCTCTATATGCAACTCATCGATAAATGTCTTACAGATGTTCATAATAACGACCTTACTGGAATGTGTGTGTGTGTGTGTGTGTGTGTGTGTGTGTGTGTGTGTTTTATTACTATTTGTATGTAGATTTTGCAAAAAGCATTGGATGTTATCCACCATTTCACTTTTGATATGAAAAAGCCTGTGTGTTACAAAATATCGCATCAAGCCTTTAAATTTATTACCTCTTTCCTCTTGATCCTCAACAGCTGTTGAAACCAATTCAAAAGGATCCAGGTTACTCCCCTTCAAATTTGATGTCCCTCAGAGATTAGTATTAGGGGCTCCTGCTCTTTTCTATTCATATGAATAACTGACCATGTATGTACAGTGTGTTGTGAAATATTTGCTAATGATACCTTCCTTACGGACACAGGGTAGTAACCCCACTGACCTGGTAAGTAATCTGCAGGCAAAGATCAACAAGCTAATTACATGGACAGAAATGAATCACATGTTGCTAATAAAACAAAATGCACGTATATCACAACACGATAAAAGCGGCAGAAAATGAGTTCCTCATTCGCACCACTATACGCCCAAGGACGAAAGACTGAAGAGGTTATATCTCATAAAGTCTTAGAAGTTATCATTGACAACGACTTATCTTGGTCTCACCACATTGCTGGTCTTGGAAAACGTATTTCCAAAAGAATGCATCAACTTGCAAAAATCAAACATTTTTCTAAATCTTCATTCCAGGAAGATAATCATTTCTTCATCCGCCTATCCTTTTACGTGTCAATTATGCATCCACTTTAGGGGATATTGCAGCCAAACTAATCTGAAACAAGTAAGCCATTTACATAACAGGACCGTTAAGTTTATTCGTTTGAAATCTGGTACCCTGACAAAGAGTGATTACAACATGTTGAATATGTTTCGTTTTAAAGATAGACTCTACTTCAACAATGCTTATGCATGCACAATGTAATGAATTGATCGGCTCCGAAGAAAATCACCGACAGTTTTTTGTCATCAATAGAAATAGACATACACATAAACTGTGTTTTCCTAGACCCCAAAGTAATCTTTATAAATCAACTTTTGTAGATACTGGAGAGATCGCATATGATAAACTTGTCTTCCTCTTTAAAGCCATGTCTCTCGAAACAGGCATTTAAAAAAAAGCACTAGAAAAGGATCTGATGGAAACTCTATGCAACAATGAAAGGTCACTCTCTCTCTCTCTCTCTCTCTCTCTCTCTCTCTCTCTCTCTCTCTCTCAATTGCATTTAAAATTGATGTTCCAACAATTTTTCCTATTATTTCATATGTGGCAATGTGAATAATAAACATATGTGTATGGTTAAACTTGTGTGCTTCTAAAAAATGTTTGTAATTTTCCCCGTTGCATACTATGTTTATTCCTTTGCTTTTGTGTGGACAGGGAGTAAAAAAGAACAGCTTGACAGCTTTTCTTCGACCCTCAATATAAGATAATTTAACTGGACTGGACTGGACTCACACACACACACACACACACACACACACACACACACACACACACGCGCGCGCGCGCGCGCGCGCGCGCGCGAATACATTTACACATCAACCATACCTACCCACTAGCCCTTTCCTTTAACCCCCCTCCTCCCCACCAACTCCCCACCTCCACTTCATATACACATCACATACGCGCATACACAAATCCAGCAATTGCATTTCTAAAAATGTCAGTTCACACCATTTTGTAAATGTATCGATAATTTTAACATTTCAAAATAAGTATTAACTGTAACGAAAAGTAATAACTGATCTGCCTGACCCCAGATCTGGCAAGAAGTGTGGAGTAATACTTTTGATATCCTCGGATCAATGATCTTCAAAAACGTTGCTACATGTTTTGTGTAGAATCACAACACAGACAAAAGCATAAGAAAGCTTTATGCTCAAGGGCTGGAAATGGAGAGGGGGTGTGGGCAGGAGGGATAGGTATTCCGAAACCCGATGAACATATTAAATCAATGAAAG
>JADBJO010003541.1:122500-132500 GCA_016801955.1 Conus betulinus
ATCGTATGGACTGTGCGTACGTTTTACTTGTTTTTACTTGTCTTCATTTTCGTTCCTGTGGTTTTAACGATGAAACGCAGTCAAGACTTTTCAGCGGAGTCTGTTGCGTCCGAATGAATGTATTTCGTTATTGATGTTCACAGAAAAAGATCAGTGATGACTGATTTTTCAACTGCTCTTTTTGAAAAGTAATGTTTTAATGTCCTGATTTCTTACTATTTGACAATGAATTCCAGTGTGTGCCAAGGAACAAAAAAGACACCATGCCAAAGATAAAACGGATATTCAGAGAGACAGAGAGAAGAGAGAGAGAGAGAGAGAGAGAGAGAGAGAGAGAGAGAGAGAGAGAGAGAGAGACAGACAGACAGACAGACAGACAGACAGACAGAGACAGACAGAGACAGACAGAGGGACAGACAGAGACAAAGGCAGACAACAGATAGACAGACAGACAGATAGGCAGACAGACAGACAGACAGACAGACAGACAGACAGACAGAGACATAGAGAACAAATTCGGGTTGTTCATCGACAAAGAACATCTCTACTGTTTGGAGGGGGGAAAAAAGGTGCAATCTAGTTACAGTCTTCTTCTCCTCTTTCAGTCCAGCTCCAGCCTGTCTTTCGCCCAGAGACTTTCTGCTGACCGTTGTTGCTTACAGGATATCTGCTGTGAATCCGTGTCATCCATTCCATTGGCCGGAGGCTCACTCTTTCTTCCGAAGGATGGTGATGGGATTTCAGAACGTGCACACAGGATGTTGCGCGGGCGTGGCGTTCGGCCAAAAACATCAGTTTCAAGTCTCATTGGACTGACTTTGAGGGGGTGGAGTCAGAACCAATGTTAGCCCCTCACGGAGGAAATCACCTCTAACCGGACGGCTCCACGGAGACTTGAACCCGCAGCCCCAGCATCACCATGATCACGAGTCCGAGACTCTGCCAGCTGAGCTCTTCTGGCTGCTAGTTACCTCCTTACAGAACCAAACTCTTAAACTTTCAGATCTGCCCTTCCCACAGTTCACATAACTAACTCCATATCAATTGTTGTAATGGCCAGGATGTCTGTCCAGTTCATTGACTGACCAGTCCAAAGACAGAGCCACATGATCTGCATAAAAAAGCTGATTTTCTACTACAGGGAGTAGAGAGCTATGACGTTCTGTGGGTCCACCTGCACAAGGCTAGAGGAACCGTGCCGCACTTGTCGACAGTTGAGTCACTCCATTGGTGCTCTTCTTGTGAGCAATGGAATCTTCATTGAGCACTTGCCGACAATACCGTCAGTCGATTGGTGCTCTTCTGGTGAGCAATAAAATATTCATTGAGCGCTTGCCGACGGTACAGTCAGTCATTGGTGCTGCTTCTTGGGTGAGCAATGAATCTTCATTGAGCACTTGCTGACAATACAGTCAGTCGATTGGTGCTATTCTGGTGAGCAATGCAATCTTCATTGAGCACTTGCCGACAATACAGTCAGTCGATTGGTGCTCTTCTGGTGAGCAATGAAATCGTCACTGAACACTAAGCTCTTGCTGACAGTACATCAGTTCATTGGTGCTCTTCTGGTCAGCAATAACATTTTCGTTGAACACTTGTCGACAATACAGTCAGTCCATTGGTGTTCTTCTGGTGAGCAATAACATTTTCGGTGATCACATGCCGACAGTATATAATCGATTCATTTTTACCTATTAAGTGCGGAATGAAATCTGATCAAGAGCTCGCCGACAGTACAATCATTTCATTGATGCTGTTTCAGTGACCGATGAAATCTTCATCGACCATACGTGGGTTTAATTCTTTTCTTAATTTACAGTGTCTGGAAAACGACTAAACACTTCGTTTTTGTACTCCCAGTTCTTATTGAACAGGGACTGCTTTACAATGGGAACGAAGAAATGCTGTCTGTGTGTCTGTCTGTCTGTGGTCAAAATGTGTTCCACTCGCTCCAGACAAAGCTGCTGGGCCGATCTTTCTGCAAAATTGTGTGTATGTTCATTATGGGTCATGAATGATGCCCGATGTTTTATCTTACCAGAATAGCCCTTACTAACGGTTATAAATGATCATTTTTGAAAATTCAAGTCCGATAAGGGGATTAACCATCGCACTGTCGAGTTTTTTTTTTTTTAAATAACTGGAAATCGTCTCCCTTCTTTGTCACTGTGTTCGCATCAGAGGGCGTGGAGACGGTATATAAGAGAGTTCACGTCTAACAGTTTTATAGGCCCAAAATGACGACTGTAGATTTCCCGTTATTTTGTGGTGTACAATTTTAAGCAATAACGGTTTATAAACTTAGGTGCAACCAAATTTTGTAAGCTCTTGGTATTTTAGTGGTTAATATCCCCACCTATCAAGCGGGAGACTGGGATTCAATTCCCCCCGCCGCAGAGCAGCATTTCTTTTCTGTTCTCTTACATACTATATTTCTACCACCAAAAGGAGAGAAAATGCTATAGTGACTGATTTATACATATCCTTTTTTTGTTGTACTACTGTACTGGGAGTACGTTCATATGCTTTGCATCTTGTTCTTCTCTATTTCTTTTTTTCTTTTCTTGTCTTTCTTTGTTGTTTTCTCTGGTTCTTCTTTTCCTGCTGGTCTGTATTTCTGGCTGCCTCCCCAATGTTTTATTTACCGTTTTGTTTAAAGAGATCGAATCAAAAATATATTGGCACTCGATACTCTGAACATACGTGTATGTCTGAGAGAGAGAGAGAGAGAGAGAGAGAGAGAGAGAGAGAGAGAGAGAGAGAGAGAGATAGCGAAAGAGAGAGAGAGAGCGAAAGAGAGAGACAGACACAGAGACAGAGAAAGACAGAGAGAGAGAAATTATGTGCGCGCGCGCGCGCGCGCGCGCGCGCGTGTGTGTGTGTGTGTGTGTGTGTGTGTGTGTGTGTGTGTGTGTGTGTGTGTGTGTGTGTGTGTGTGTGTGCGCGCGCGCGTTTGCACTTGCGTACACGCACACACACAATCTGCAGCAGACAGACATCCGTACATTGTCTGGTAAACTGACACTCAAAATTTTTCAATAAACAGACACTGAGATAATGTTCATTAAACAGACACCCAGACAACGCTCAGCAAATAGACACCGGAATATGTTCTGTCCACACAAACCAATAAAATACTCTCACTAAACAGATACCCAGAGACAATGTTCCATAAATAAAAAACCCAGACAATATTCAGCAGATAGACACACGACAATGATCAGTAAACAGACACCCAGACCATGGTCATGAAAAGACACTAAACAATGTTCTGTAAAAAACAGACACCGGTCAATGTTTAGAAAGGAGAAATTAGTCGATGTGTAGCGAACAGACATCGAGACAATCTTTAATAAACAAACATCAGACGATGCACACCCAAACAATTTTCATGGAAAAAAGCCTCCAGACGATGTTCATCAAACCAAAACCCAGACAATATTCAATTAAGAGACAGAAGAAAATGTTCAGGAAAGAGAACCAAATGTTCAGTAAAGAGGCACACAAGACAATCTTCAGTAAACAGACACCGGACAACACTCACTGAGTACAGAGACACCAGATATTGTTTACTGAGTGATCAAACACGAAACAATGTTCACTTATTAAAACAAAAACCAGAAAATGTTCACTGAGTAAACAGACATCAAACAATGCTCAATGATCAGACAAACACCAGACAATGTTCACTGCGTACACAGATATCAGACAATATTCAAAGAATAGACAAACACCGGACAATGCTCTGTGAGTAAACAAGCATCAGACAATGTCACTGAGTAAACAGACGTCAGAAAATGTTCGCTGAGTAAACAGACACCAGACAATGTTCACTGACTAAACAGACACCAGACAATGTTCACTGAGTAAACAAAAACCAGACAACGTTTACTTAGTAAGCAGACACCAGACAATGGTTACTTAGTAAACAGACACCAGACAATGTTTACTTAGTAAACAGACACCAGACAATGTTTACTTAGTAAACAGACATCAGACAATGTTTACTTAGTAAACAGACACCAGACAATGTTAACTTAGTAAACAGACACCAGACAATGTTTACTTAGTAAACAGACATCAGACAATGTTTACTTAGTAAACAGACACCAGACAATGTTTACTTAATAAACAGACACCAGACAATGTTTACTTAGTAAACACAGACACCAGACAATGTTTACTTAGTAAACAGACATCAGACAATGTTTACTTACTTAAACAGACATCAGACAATGTTTACTTAGTAAACAGACACCAGACAATGTTTACTTAGTAAACAGACATCAGACAATGTTTACTGAGTTAACAGACATCAGACAATGTTTACTTAGTAAACAGACATCAGAACATGTCCACAGGGTAAACTGACACCAGACATTCCTTAGTAAAACAGACGCCAGAAAATGTTCAGTAAACAGAGAAGAGAATGTTCAGTAAACAGACGCCAGAGAATGTTCAGTAAACAGACACCAGAGAATGTTCAGTAAACAGACACAGCTAATGTTCTCTGAGAAAACAGACACTAGAAAATGTTCCCTAAGTAAACAGATACCAGAAACTGTTCACCAATCAAGTAAACACCAATGCGCACTATGTAAACAGACACCGGACAATGTTCCCTGAGTAAACAGACACTAGACATTGTTCATCAAAACAGGCACCAGACACTGTTCAGTAAACAGACACCAGACATTGTTCACTAATCAAGCAAACACCAATGCTCACTATGTAAAAAGACACCGGGCAATGCTCACTATGTAAAACAGACACCACACAATGTTCACTGAGTAAGTAACACACACCAGACAATGTTTGTTGTGTAAAACAGCAGACAATGTACAGTAAACAGACACCAGACAATGTTCGTCGTGTAAACCGACACAAGATAATATTAACTGAGTAATCTGAGTATATGGATACTAGACAATGTTCACTAAATGAACAGTCAGCAGACAATATTTACACTGAGTTAACAGGAACCAGACGATTCTCATTGAGTTACCAGGCACCAGGCAATGTTCACCGAGTTAACAGGCACCAATGTTCACTGAGTTAACAGGCACCAGACAATGTTCACTGAGTTGACAGGCACCAGACAATGTTCACTGAGTTAAACAGACATCAGACAATGTTCTCTGAGTAAGCAGAAACCCGACATTGTTCACCGAGTAAACACGCTAGGCAGTGTTGACTGGATAAACAGACACAGAGCATCGTTCACTGAGTAAACAGACACCAGAACATGTTCACAGGGTAAACTGACACCAGACATTCCTTAGTAAACAGACGCCAGAGAATGTTCAGTAAACAGACGCCAAAGAATGTTAAGTAAACAGACACACCAGAGAATGTTCAGGAAACAGACACCAGAGAATGTTCAGTAAACAGACGCCAGAGAATATTCAGTAAACAGACACAGAGAGAATGTTCATGTTCAGTAAACAGACGACAGAGAATGTTCAGTAAACAGACACCAGAGAATGTTCAGTAAACAGACGCCAAAGAATGTTCAGTAAACAGACGCCAAAGGATGTTCAGTAAACAGACACCAAAGGATGTTCAGTAAACAGACACCAGAGAATGTTCAGTAAACAGACGCCAGAGAATGTTCAGTAAACAGACACCAGAGAATGTTCAGTAAACAGACGCCAGAGAATGTTCAGTAAACAGACGCCAGAGAATGTTCAGTAAACAAACGCCAAAGGATGTTCAGTAAACAGACGCCAGAGAATGTTCAGTAAACAGACACCAGATAATGTTCCATGAGAAAACAGGCACCAGATAATGTTCCCTAAGAAAACAGACACCAGACAATGCTACCTGAGTAAACAGACACCAGACATAGTTCAGCAAAACAGACATCAGACATTGTTCACTAATCAAGCAAACACCAAAGGCTCACTAGGTAAACAGACACCAGACATGTGTTCACTGAGTAAACAGACTTCAGACAATGTTTGACTGAGTAAACAGACATCAGACAATGATCGCCAAATAAATAAACACCAGACAATGTTCATTGAGTTAACGGGCACCAGACAATGTTCACTCAGAAAACACATCAGACAACAATGTTCGTTGTGTAAACAGACACCAGACAATGTTCACTGAGTAAACAGACACCAGACAATTTTCGCAAAATAGAAAGAAAAGCTCCAGACAATGCTCACCGTGTAAACACAGACACCAAACAATGTTAATTAAGTAAGCAGACATTAGACAATGCTCACCTAGTAAACAGATACCGGACAATGTTTCGTAAACAGACACCAGACAATGTTTATTAAACAGACAGCAGATAATATTCCTTGAGTTAACTGACAACAGACAATGTTCACTCGGTAATTAGACAGACAATTTTTGTTTTGTAGACAGATACCAGACAATGATCTCTGAGAAAACAAACAACATACAATATTCACTGAGTAAACAGACACCAAACAATGTTCACTTAGTAAACGGGGCCTCAGACAATGTTCAATAATCAGACAAACACCAGACATTGTTAACTGAGTAAAGAGATTTCAGACATTGTTAACTGAGTAAACAGACACTAGACAATGTTCAGTGTGAGTAAAACAAACACCAGACATGTTCACTGATAAAACAGACATCAGATAATGTACACTGATTAAACAAACACCAGACAATCTTTACTGATTAAACATACACACCAGAAACTGTTTATTGAGTAAACAGACACCAGAATATATTCACAGAGTAAACCGACATCAGACAGTATTCACTGAGTAAACAAATACCAAACAATGTTCCCTAGCTGTTGCAATAGATTTAGAAGACGCGTACATCAGAGTCCAGTTCTCGCTGCTCATGGAACTACTCCTTGACTATGGAGTCAGCAAGACACTTGCACGATGGATAGCAGCAGCATTTCGGGAGCGAACCGTCATCCTACGATTTGGAGACAGGACTTCTGAGCCTCATAAACTTTACATGGGATTACCTCAAGGTTCTCCTCTTTCAGCTGTTTTGTACAATGTTTACACTAAAGGCCTTGCAGACCTCAAAAGAAACGGAGCAGCTCGAATGTTGACATTAGCAGATGACGGCCTGATCTACGAAACATCAAGGAATGCTCAGGAAAGAACGAAAGCAGTTCAGCAACAGTTGAACAACATTGCTCAGTGGTGTTAAGAAACTGGATCGTCCATCAACCCTACAAAAGCCCAGGCATTAGTCTGCACTCTCAACAACAAGACTTTAGGACAAGTACCCTCACTGTTTTTTTTTTTCAATGAAATACCAATACAGCCTACGCTATTTTGATATAGGCTTTGACAGAATACTAACCTTTAAAAAGCATGTTGAGAATATTGTTCTTAAATGCAAGAAAGGACTATCTGCCGTGTGCCATGAAAGCAATGGCAGCTAAAGGCATTGAACAGCGCCATCTCTACCGACTGTATCACGCACGTGTACTCTGTGTGATGGATTATTGATTAGGGCTTACAACACTGTCCAACAGCAATCTTCTCAAATTAGAGAAAATTCAACATGAAGCAATGAGATAGATCCTTGGAACCACGAAGGACACGCCAGTTGAAACTATGCGATACCTTCCTGACCTTCCTTCCATGTAGACCAGACACAAACTGGAACAGGTGAAGGCATATTTCAGAGCATTGAAAATCCCCAAAACCCACTTCATGCTGTGGTCAGGGAAACAAAAGGCACTCGCCTAGAACGTGGAAAATAATTGATGGGACAGGCAGAAGACAGTATACAGCTTGTGTGTCAGCGAGCGGAACTAAAAGAAACCAAGGAATGGGAGAAATAGACAGATCTTTTGAAGCACCTCTACAAAATTGCCATCGCTCCAGAACTTGGAAGACATTGTCGAGAATGGCCAGAAGGCAAAACCAACGCAGAAATTCAGATGCTGAGAGAAGACCTTTGCAGGAAAGATGATATTTTAATATACACTGACCTAAAGCAAAATGGCCGAAATATCCAGGAAGACAATTGTGCGCACAGTTTAACAACTTCAGGTCTGACAATGGAGTTAGAAGCAGTGACACAAGCACTCCACTAGCGTACATGTGTGTGTGTGTGTGTGTGTGTGTGTGTGTGTGTGTGTGTGTGTGTGTGTGTGTGTGTGTGTTCATCAGTGGGGTGATACCAGTGTGTTAATTAGAGAGTTCACGGACATGAGTGTGCAAGCGTTGGTGTATGTGTGTGTGTGTGTGTGTGTGTGTGTGTGTGTGTGTGTGTGTGTGTGTGTGTGTGTGTGAGTGTGTGCATGTGTGTATGTGTGTGTGTATGTGTGTGTGTGTGTGTGTGTGTGTGTGTGTGTGTGTGTGTGTGTGTGTGTGTGTGTGTGTGCGTGGGGGGTGTAGCTGTTCTTCCTATTGTGATGTACATGTGTGTGTGTGTGTGTGTGTGTGTGTGTGTGTGTGTGTGTGTGTGTGTGTGTGTGTGTGTGTGTGTGTGTGTGTGTGACATTCGCTGAGTCGTAGCCATGAGACCCTCTTCTTCATTCTCTCATCTTAGTTGTTAAATCATTTATCCATCAGCTTTAAAATCACGCGTAGTGTGATCTCAAAACGTAGTGGATGTGGTGTAGCGTATATGGACTAGTCCGTACCCAGTGACGCCTTTTTTGATGAAACTGAAACTGAAACTGAAACACTGGGTCTGTACCGCATGGGCATCCTGGGGAACAGCAGTATGGAATTTCGTGAAACATGTGGTGCTTGGGTCTGTACTGCCCTGCCCTCAGTCTCTCAATGCTCACTTGGTCTGGTCTGGGCAGCAGGTCGTACATATCCTTCTTGTTGAAGTCTGGGTGTTACTCAAGCCATCATCGTTTCTGATTCTCCTTGATAATGTTTTTTGGTTTCTTCAAAGGATACTTCCTGCCCCGGTTAGGACTGCTGTTCTCCTTCCTTTGCCAATTGGTCAGCTTCGTCATTTGCCATATATATTGCAGTGTGATGGTATCCACTGGACGACAGTGTTCTTAGTGGACTGCTGCAGAATGGTCAGGGTAGAGACAAGCTAACTGAGTTCCTTGTTTCAAGGATTTGAACGGCCTGCAGGGTGGACAATACGCCGGAGAAGATGACGACTCTGGGACGAATGGCCCCTCTGTTCTCACACAGAGTTCTGCCTGCTGACTCTAGTGCATCTGCCTCAGCCTTGAAGTTTGTAAAGAACTTGCCAGTCGGGATGGCTTGTCGGACAAGAGTTCCATCCCTCGACTTCCTCAAAAATCCTCCACCTCTGTTTCTGGTTACCTCTTCTGCTGAGCCATCTGTATATTCATGTGTCCAGAATTCTTTGGCGTATGCTTGCTCGATGTAGTCAAGGGTTATTGCTTTCAAACGATAGATACACTCTTGCTCCCTCCTGCGGGTCATTTACTTTCCTGCTATCAAACTGTATACGCACAATTAATTCGACCGGCAAGCGATCAGTTATTTCTGACACATCCAATTCTCACACACGAAACATACCTTCACATGTTATGAAAAAAATTGCTATTGCCCCGATTAGACAAATATGTGTGACCCTGTTTGGGGGGGGGGGGGGGGGGGGGGGGGGCTTTTACATACTCCATTCGGCACGAACAAGTCAAGTCAAGCCAAAATCATCTTTGTTTTTGTACACTTTTCAAGAAGTAACCTGCCATGTACATTAATTACATCCTCTTCAAATATCCTTGTAGGCTTACTGCTGTAACATCATTCTTCCTATGCATAGAACAGTAGCCAACATTAAAATGATAAAAGGCGATTGATGCTCTGGCAATAAGGTCACCACAAAGTACAAGATATGCATCATGACTATCAAAGAAACCCAAAACACTTTGTTCAAACACAGGCATGCCGTAAACAATGTCAGAAACATTACATCATCGTGAATTGATGAGTTGAGGACAGACAAAGACCTAGAAGACATCTTTGAAAAGAACAAACAATTCTTTCTTCAACACGAATGGAAGAACATGATCATACTATGCTGTGCATGTTTGAAT
>JADBJO010003541.1:140000-142500 GCA_016801955.1 Conus betulinus
TAGTTACTACCTGACACTTCTACAAGATTCCTGTATATTTCAAAGTCTATATATCTGCTTTCTTCCATTCAGAAGGTGTGGGTCTGGTAGGATCCATGTTTTGTTTTGTTCTTTTGAGATATTTTGCAAGTCCTTTTCCCTATCTTCAGACGATGCGCCGTTCTTAATCTCTGTTTAAAACACTGATGATCAGTGCTTATTGTTCTGTGGCAATTCCACTAACACCATCCCAACACCCCAAAATGTCTCTCTCTCTCTCTCTCTCTCTCTCTCTCTCTCTCTCTCTCTCTCTCTCTCTCTCTCTCACACACACACACACACACACACACACACACACACACACACACACACACACACACACACACACACACACACACACACACACACACACACACACATGCGCGCGCGCGCACGCGCGCTCATTTTTACATACCACACACGTGTTAGTTCCTTTCATATTTATCGCTTTTTATCTTATGTTATAATTTCGATCGCTTTGTAGGTAACTTAAGCATTGCCAAAGGTGAGATGCGTTTTTAAAAAGCATTGCAGGCCACATTTCTTGATCCCTTAAAACAGCTTTTGTGTGTGTGTGTGTGTTTGTTTATCGTCACTTGCCTGCCTCTTTTTCCTTTACTTTCTCGCCCTCTCTCCCTCTCTCTCTCTCTCTCTCTCTCTCTCTCTCTCTCTCTCTCTCTCTCTCTCTCTCTCTCTCGTGAACTCTCAGAGGAAAATTGATGGGGGAAAAGGCAAAAGCAAGAATTAGGCGGATTTACAAGAACATGAATTCCGTGAACTGCAATAACGCCCTTGCAACAACAAAATTCATGTTTGGGGCGGATGAAAATAGAACCGTTCACAGAATTAGGCGGATGGAACAGTAACAAAGAAATGCGCTCGGACAATGCAATGCAATGCCATGCCATGCAGCACAATGCAAGACCTCACCACACGACACACCAGACCACACAATGCAATGCAATACAAGACACCACACAATACAAAAGCAATGCAATGCAAAAATATATATAATGCAATACAACACAATGCAATGCAAGGCAAGGCAAGGCAAGGCAAGGCAAGGCAATGCAACTAAATGCAATGCAATGCAATGCAACGCAACGCAACAATGCAATGCAATGACCACACAAGACAAGACCACACACACACACCATGCAACACAATCCAATGCATGGAAATACCACGGAATACAATACAATGCAATACATACACATGCAATGCAATAGAAGACCACACTACACCACGCAACACAGTGCAATGGAATACAATACAATGCAATGCAATGCTAAACAATGCAATGCAATGCAATGCAATACGATGAAACAATAACAAGACCCTTGGGCCCAGCCAGCAAAGGCAAGCCCTGTCTTTTCACACCTGTCGCTAATGTTCTATTTAGACAGAGAAGAAGATCGAAAGCGCCGTATGTGCCACGCGAGTAACCAATAAGAAATCGAATGGGTAACAACCACTCTTTCCATCGCATGATTGTTGTCAAATACACTAAAACAGTTGCACTATCTTGTCCTACATTGTTGTAAATTGTGTTATATTGTACTGTTCTATATTGTCTTGTACTGCATTGTTCTATGCTCTATTGTACTGTACTATGCTGCATAGTATTGTTCTGTATTGTATTGTACTGTTTATTGTACGGTAATGTATTGTGCTGTAGTGTGTTGTACTGTGTTGTAGTGTAGTGTAGTGTAGTGTAGTGTAGTGTAGTGTAGTGTAGTGTAGCGTAGTGTAGTGTAGTGTAGTGTAGCGTAGCGTAGCGTAGTGTACTCTACTATATTGTATTCCAGTGTACTGCATGTATTGTACTGCACTGCACCACACTGTATTGCATTGACTGCCTTGTGCTATATGTCATTCTATTGCGCTGTACTGTACTGTGCTGCATGGCATTGTACTTACTCTACTGTGCTGTATGGCATTGTACTGTACTATATTGTACTGTATGGCATTGTACTTACTCTACTGTGCTGTATGTCATTGTACTGTACTGTACTGTACGGCATTGTACTGTACTATATTGCGCTGTATGGCATTGTGCTGTACTGTATGGCATTGTACTTACTGCACTAAGCTGTATGGCATTGTATTGTACTGTACTCCATGGCATTGTAATTACTGTACTGAGCTGTATGGCATTGTATTGTACTGTACTGTGTTGTATGGCATTGTACTTACTTCAATGTGCTGTATGGCAATGTACTGTACTGAGCTGCGTGGTATTGTACTACACTGTATGACATTGTATTGTACTGTGCTGCATGACAGTGTACTCTACCGTGCTGCATGGCATTGTACTGTACTATACTGTATGACATTGAACTGTACTGTCCTGTAATGTATGCCATTGTCCTGTCCTGTACTGTACTCCATGACAATGTTCTGTACTGTAGCTTGCTGTATGACATTGTACTGTACTGTGTTGTATTACATTGTACTGTTCTCTACTGGCTGTATGACAGTG
>JADBJO010003541.1:155000-162500 GCA_016801955.1 Conus betulinus
ATCCGTTTTGACTTTTACTGATTAGTTAGTTGTTGGTTATAAGTATTTTGTTTCATGTTAATCTTCTCTCATGACTTGTGTAAAGATATTCACACACTTACACATCCACAACTCTCACTCACGCACACACAGACACACACACACACACAGACACACACACACACACACACACACACACACACACACACACACACACACACACACACACACACACACACACACATTCGCGTGTACGCGCACCTATACATACACACATTATGTGCATGCTCACAATTACTACGGTACACACATTCACTTTTTTTTTTTTTTTTTTTTTGGTCTAATATCACGAATAGTGGATAGACGTTAAATGAAGGACACACACACACAAATGTTGGACGTGTACGTATTACTTTTTTTTTCCAATTGAACACACACACACACACACACACACACACACACACACACACACACACACACACACACACACACACAGAGAGAGAGAGAGAGAGAGAGAGAGAGACAGACAGACAGACAGACAGAGACAGAGACAGAGACAGATAGAGGTCACAGCTGGCTGATTGTATCCATGTTTCAGCTGGGAGGAGGATACGGCCTGCCTTTTTACTGTACAGGATGTCTGTTGATCGTCTGGTCCATCGTCGATTATCGCTGCTTGACAGCTGGATCTAGTGAGATGTTTTCTTCTACATCCACGTTATTCACTCTGTCCTAGTCTTTGCCTCTCTGTCTCCGTCTGTCTTTGTCTCTGTCTGTAGGTCTGTCTGTCTGTGTGTCTGTCTGTCTGTGTGTCTATGTGTCTGTCTGTCTGCCTGTCTGTCTGTCTGTCTGTCTGTCTGTCTGTCTGTCTGTCTCTCTCTCTCTCTCTCTCTCTCTCTCTCTGGCGTTGTCTTTGTCCGTCTGTGTGTGTGTGTGTGTGTGTGTGTGTGTGTGTGTGTGTGTGTGTGTGTGTGTGTGTGTGTGTGTGTGTGTGTGTGTGAACTCTTTGCACTGCTTTCAATGTGTATTTCTCTCAGTGTTGAACACGTGCACTGCTTCCAGTATGTATTTCAATCACTGTTAAACACGGGCACTGTTCTCAATGTGTATTTCAATCAATGTTAAACACGTGCATTGCTTTCAATGTATGTATTTCAATCCCTGTTAAACACGTGCATTGCTTTCAATGCGTGTATTTCAAACGGCTTGTGTCTGAGAGATTTGAAGATTTCCCCTATATAAATGTGTCATTCTGAAAGCATTATGATCGATTTTTTGTTCTTGTGATGAGATGTATTTCCTTTAAAGTCACTGTTAGTGTTGGAAGGTTCGACGCAATATTCAATCAAAGGAGTTATCTTTGCTTTTTTCAATTGATTTCTATCCCCCACCCCCCCCCCCCCCCCCCCCCCCCCCCCCTGAAAATTTCACGTAACGGGCACGATTAACAAGCGTACAGCTTTTAAAAAGAATGGGTATTAGTTTCGCCAGACGATACAGACAAGCAGATTACAGGACAAAACACAATGCATTTCAAACCTCTTGGGTCTTATTCAGGAAAAACAAAACATCATTTAGAACAATGAAAACGAAGAACGAGCAGTCGCTTATCTCCTTATCTTTGGCGCCGTATGGGTGTTGTAGCAAACATCCATTTTGCATCGGATATGAATGAATGAATGATTTATTCAACAAGGCCAAGACCCCATGTAAAGGGGGGTCAAATCTATAAGAAGTAAACAACAATAAGAACATCAAAATCAAAATGATCAGTCCACTGAAACTGTAAAATGTACAAACAAGTTTAATCTGCTCGCCCATATTGAGAAAGGGTCTGACACGTTGAAATGATTTATTCAGATAAATTAAATTGCTGACTGTATTTTCGTTTTTTTGTTGATAATAGCAATACTAAACGAAAAACTAGATGCCTACAATAAAATTTTGATGGAGTGAATTTACTTCTTAGGTCATTTAACACTAGACAGCTATATACAAAATGAATTTCATCCTCAATTGCTGAACTACATAAGCGACATATGGCAGCTCTGTTTCCGCCGTATGTATATCTCTGGGAGTGCAAGCGCCGTATGTGAGGAGATAAGTGGTTGCTCGTGCTTCGTAACAATGTCCTAAATGTAGTTTGTTTTTGCCTGAAGAAGATCCTAGAGCTAGAGGTCGAAATGCCTCGTGTTTTCTCCTGTAATCTGTGTGTATGGTTTTGATATTAGAGACCAAAGTGGAATTAGTCCTATGTACTGCTGTTATTTGTTTTTGTGTGTGAATGTGTGTGTGTGTGTGTGTGTGTGTGTGTGTGTGTGTGTGTGTGTGTGTGGTGTGTGTGTGTGTGTGTGTGTGTGTGCGTGTGTGTGTGCGTGTGTGGTGTGTGTGTGTGTGTGTGTGTGTGTATGGTGTGAATGTGTGTGTGTGTGAGTGTGTGTGTGTGTGTGTGTGTGTGTGTGTGTGTGTGTGTGTGTGTGTGTGTGTGTGTGTGTGTGTGTGTGTGTGTGTGTGTGTGTGTGTGTGTGTGTGTGTGTGTGTGTGTGTGTGGTGTGTGTGTGTGTGTGTGTGTGTGTGTGTGTGTGTGTGTTTTGCTTGCTTGTTTGTTTTTTTTCGTACACCACACACAGTAATGTCCGTCTTTCGCAGGCAATATCTTCACAGTGTTCACTGCCTTTAATTCATGTCTCCATCACAGACTCTGGCATTGTCATCACAGTGTTGACTGTCCTTAATTCATGTCTCCAACACAGACTGGTATTACCATCACAATGTTCACTGTCCTTAATTCATGTCTCCATCACAGACTGTGGCATTGTCATCGCAGTGTTGACTGTCCTTAATTCATGTCTCCATCACAGACTCTGGCATTGTCATCACAATGTTCACTGTCCTAAATTCATGTCTCCATCACAGACTGTGGCATTGTCATCACAGTGTTGACTGTCCTTAATTCATGTCTCCATCACAGACTGGTATTACCATCACAGTGTTGACTGTCCTTAATTCATGTCTCCATCACAGACTGGTATTACCATCACAGCGTTGACTGTCCTTAATTCATGTCTCCATCACAGACTGTGGCATTGTCATCACAGCGTTGACTGTCCTTAATTCATGTCTCCATCACAGACTGTGGCATTGTCATCACAGTGTTGACTGTTCTTAATTCATATCTCCATTACAGACTGGTATTACCATCACAGTGTTCACTGTCCTTAATTCACGTCTCCATCACAGACTCTGTGGAGCGGTCTAAGCGCCAGGGATCTATGCTGCCGATGCTGACCAGTCCTCTCATCGTGGTGTCCTGCGTCACACTCATGTCCGGCACTTACTCCCTCGGCTTTCTTGACGTGTCTCTGGCCATTCATCTGGCGCAGGTGAGCCGGGCCGGTCGGGGCTTTTGGAGTGAGGGGGTTGAATCTTGCTAGGCACCGATGAAACGTACTGATGATGATGATGATAATGATGATGTACAATACGGCAATGGCCATGGTGATGATAGCGAGAGATGAAGTTGATAATGGGGCTGCTGACAAAAAATGTATGCGCCAAGGCTTTTGTTTAACTCTCAAAACAGATTTTCGAGTTTGGGGGGCATTTTTTTTAGTAGTAGTATGCATAAATATTAAAAGAATATTCAGTAACTTTGTTTCCTTAGTAAATGAATTTGTTTAGGTTTGTTTTAGTAAAGTATTCCCATTTTACATAAGTATGAATCTAGACGTGATAATTTCCACACACAAAAAAAAGCTTCAATGACCAGTGATCAAAAACCAAGCGAAGAAAGCGCAGGGAGTGAAGAAGTCGAGTGTTTACAAACAGTCATAAGTAGATTGGTAGATTTGTGTGATAACTTTCATTGTGTCTGAAAGTTGATTTGTTTTTACAAAGAGGCATAAGTAGAACGGTACATTGGTATGATAATTTTCATTGTGTCTGAAAGTTGATTTTTTTTTTTTTTACAAAGAGGCATAAGTATTGGTAAAATTGGTGTGGTAATTTTCATTGTATCCGAAAGTTTTTTTTTTTTAACAAAGAGGCATAAGTAGATTGGTAGATTGATGTGATAATTTTCATTGTGTCTGAAAGTTGATTTTTTTTTTTTTTTTTTACAAAGAGGCATAAGTAGATTGGTAGATTGGTGTGATAATTTTCATTTTGTCCGAAAGGTTTTTCCTTTTTTTTTTACAAACAGGCATAAGTAGATTGATAGATTGCTTTGATCATTTTTTTGTGTCTGAAAGTTGATTTATGACAAACAGACACAAGTAGAATGGTAGATTGTTTGATAATTTTTACTGTGTGTGAAAGTGTACTTTTTACAGACAGATACAAGTAGAATAGTAGATTGGTTTGGTAATTTTCATTGTGTGTAAAAGTTGATTTTTTTCACAGATAGATACAAGTAGATTGATAGATTGTTTGATGATTTTTACTGTGTGTAAAAGTTGATATTTTCCAGACAGATACAAGTAGAATGGTAGATTGTTTGATCATTTTCACTGTGTCTGAAAGTTGATCTTTTTTTTGACAGAGAGATGCAATTTCATTGGTAGACTGGTTTGATATATCATAATGTGTCTGAAAGGTGATTTACCTTCTTTTCTTTCCTATGCCACCACCAAGGTACATGTCAGGTGGTTCTAAGCACAGACCAAAAACATTAATGAGAAAAATGGAACTATTTGGGGGAAAGCACCTGGCGTAAGGATAGGGAAGGTCAAGGGTGAGAGGGAAGGCTTGAGATGTGACAGCAGGTAAGGACTAGCTCATATATTTTAAGATGGTGAATAATTTCATCGGCAGAAATGTTTTTAAAAAAAAACAGAAAGGAAATGATTGGAAAGGGTTGTTCATGAGATCTATTATCAGTTTAATATCATTTTTTTTTTGCAAAATTCAAGCATTAAAACATTACTGTTTGTGCACCGCCAAAAGCAAAAAACAAACAAACAAAAACAAACAAACGTGGACAAACGAATCACAAGACAAAACACGACGCGTTTCGACCTCTGAAGTCTTCTTCAGCAAGATACAAAACAATCAGAACAACGAAAACGAACGAACGAGCAATCGAATCACTTACCTTCATCCATTTTTTTGGTTAAAATTTATCCTACGCCTCAAAACGCTAAAAATAGATTATTAAGTGATTTAGAGCAAAATCCTTAATTGTGGTGTGTGGCCTGTATGTTAGTGTGGGTGGAGTGTTAGGGAGGGTGAAAATTCAGATCGTAGTGAAGAGGGGGTGTTGGGGCGGGGGTGGTGGTAGGGAGGCAGCAGCAGTTGGAGGGGGGAGTATGAGTCGTGGTCGTCGTAGTGGCTGCCCCTCTCTCTCTCTTCATACTTCCTACCCCTACCTCCCCCCACCACCCCCACCCCCTCGCATCGCCCTCCCTCCATCAGCCTACATCCCTTCCCCCTGGTAAACGAAAGCATCTTAGAATGAGGCTCTCCTCTCCTCTCCCTCCCTCCCCTCTCAAACTCCAACACGCTTCCATCTCTATTCGCTCGTCCACGCCCCCTCACGTCTACCTACTACTCTCGTGGCGGGCTCCTAGTCTCTCCTCTCACCCCTCTCTCCCCTCCTCTCCGCTCTAACCTCCTTACCCTCATCCCTCCACTCTCCCTCTCCTCTCTCATCAACTCTATCACCTCTCACCCTCCTCTCGCTCTACTCTCTCCCCTCTCCTCTCTCTCCTCCCTCTCCTCTCTCTCCCCTCTCCTCACCTCTCTCTCTTCTCACACACACACACACACACACACACACACACACACACACACACACACACATACCCACCACACACCAAACACCCACATACTAACGCTACACACAACACTCCACCAACTCTCCACGAAGGGCACGGCATACCACTCTCACACACAAAGATGTATTCTCTCTGTCTCTCCTCTCTCTCCTCTCTTTTCCTCTCTCTCTCTCCTCTCTCTCTCACTCACGTGGGCTCTCCTCTCCGTCTCTCTCGTCTCTCTCTCTCTCTCTCTCCCAATCGCACGTGCGCGCGCACCCCCGCCCCCCCCCCCCACACCACACACATGATAATAACACTGACATTTCTACGACGGCTACACAACACACACACACTCTCACAACACAAAGCTTCCCTCTCTCCTCTCTCTCTCCTCTCTGTCTCTGTCTCTGTCTCTGTCTCTGGTCTCTCTCTCTGTCTCTCTCTCTCTCCTCTCTCCCTCTCTCTCTCTCTCTCATCTCTCTCGCACGCTGCACACACACCACACACACACCACACACACACACACCCACACACACACAAAGACACCACACCACACACCTACACCACACCTACACACACACACACACACACACACACACACACACAACACACACCACACACACACACACCACACACACACACACCTACACACACATGCCACACGACACATGCGCGCGCGCGCGCGTTATTACACATGAATGGCATAGAGTAAATTATGCAAGATTTAGGCTACGTACACTTGGATTTAAAATGCGAATAAGAGATGGTACCAGTCCGGAACATCCTCAGAACCATCATGCCCTTTCTGTATTGATGATGAAAAAACACTTTTTATTTCCAATGTTCAGCATACGACGAGTTGCGGCAAAAATGTATATATTTGCAAATCTAGACGTGGCTAAGAGAAAAGACGTTGTTTCACTGTTAATGAGCGACGATGAGACTGTAATTAAATCAGTTGCTAAGTTTATTGCTGAAGTACAAAAAATACGACAGACACAATTAAAGACAAAACCAGACAATGAAAATCTTTTATGATGACTTCAAATTATGTGAGTTTTTGGAAATTACATCAGTATGACATCTTAGTTTCTGTGGATGGTCGACCACCTTGTACCATATGCATTTTCCTTTTTTCCTCCCTTTCCTATAATAAGACCTTTTTTCTTTTTCTTTCTTCAGGTTTTTGTTATGTTGTATGATGCTGTGCAAGAGAATTGAGGAATGATATTGTTACTAACCTAATTTCCTTGAATCTTTCACTAATTATTTAAAGATCAATTTACTGCTGGTCGGTAAAACGGAGACATTGTTACTACCTCCCTTTTCAATAGACCTTTCAGGTAATGACAATAAAATGTCAAGTCTCTCTCTCTCTCCTCTCTCTCTCTTCTCGCCTCTCTCTCTCCTCCTCTGTTCTCGTTTCCTACGCACGCCACGCACACACGCACACACACACGCGCGCGTCGCGCAAACACACACACAACCACACACACCACACACCCACACACACACACACACACACACACACACACGCACACACCCACACGCACTCAACGCCACACACACACACGCACGCACTCACACACAACACGCACGCACGCAACGCACGCACGCACGCACACACACACACACGCCGCACGCACACCATAGCGCACGCACGTACGGCACACACGCCACACACAGGTCCACACGACACACACACACACACACATAGGGCACACACACAGGGCACGACACACACACACACACACACACACACAAC
>JADBJO010003541.1:167500-170000 GCA_016801955.1 Conus betulinus
GCTTTATGACCTTTTCCAGACTGTGGATTGTTTTCATTTTGAGGCCACCCTCTCCTTTCAGAGAGTATCCTCAAGACGAGCTAGTACAAGGTATTGTTTGAAGAAGAGGAGGAAAATGGCTGCTTCATACCAGTGCATGCACATTACCCCAGTCTGATCCAGTCAAACGAAGAAACCGCAGGTTCAAAAGGAAATCCTCACCCCAATGACCCCTTCCTGACCAAGGTCAACCCAGGGACGTGAGCAACAGAACAGCATACTCTGATGTTGTAGTCAATCTCTCAGATTTTCTTCTCACAGAGGAACAAACCAAAGTCCTTTTCTCTGGGACCTAAATTCTGCCCCACCCCTCAGACTCTTGATCATCAGCAACTGAATAAGGATATAGAAGAAGGATGCAGGAAGCTACGACTCAAAGAATTTCTTTTATGACCCAGATAATCCTGAGGAGTATGTGCCAAGCAAATTTTACAAGCAGACAGGATTCCAACCGCCTTCTGGACGTGACAAAGCTCTTGATGCCTACTGCAATATTTTACAGGATCACGCAGCAACCCACATACCCAAACAACCACGTGACAATCTGAAGATAAAAGAAAGACAAGCCCTTGGTGAACTTCAAAAGATGGTTAGGGACAGAACCATCCGTGTCAGCTCGGCTGACAAAAGTGGTGCTACAGTGATACAGAACACTTCAGATTACATCCGTGAAGCTAACAGACAGTTGAACAACACGTCACATTACCAAGCCGTCAAGCAGGACCCTACATTTCAGATAGCTAAAGCCTCAAACAAGATTGTTGAAAAACTCCACTCAGGAGGACACCTAGACGAGAAGACATACAAATGGGCAGTCACTGAGCCAAGGAAAGTCAGAACTCCCGTATTTTACCACCTTCCCAAAATCCACAAAACCTTGATAGATCCCCCTGGTCGACCCATCGTGTCTGGTGTTCAAGGACCTACGGAAAAACTGTCCAAGCTTGTGGATCACTGGCTTGCTGGACTTGTGCACAATCTGCCTGGCTACATTCAAGACTCTACTCATATGTTAAGAATCATTGAAAAAATGGAACAATGTACACGGACCCTTCCATAATGCTTTGCTAGTGACCATAGATGTAGTAGGGTTATATACCAACATTCCCCACCAGGACATGATGGCGGCCTTGCACCACTATCTCGACAACAACCCTCTCCCTCACGCTCCACCTACTCAGGCTATACTCCAAGCAGTCGAACATGTCCTTAACAACAACTTTTTCTATTTTGAAGATCAAATGTACCACCAGATATCGGGACTGCTATGGGCACTCCCATGGCCCCAGTTGTAGCCAATCTTTTCATGGGATGGCTCGAGCAGGAACTGCTGAACAATAGCCCTGTCCCTGTGTGTGCAGTGAGTTATGGAAGCGTTTTATTGACGATATCATTTTCCTCTGGTTGGGAGATTTGCATGGTCTTGACACATTCACGCAGTACATTAACACAGTCCATCCCACCATCAAATTCACTGTCAGCTCTTCTGCAGTCTCTCTCCCCTTTCTAGATATCCTCTTGAAAATAGAAGATGGATACATCAAACAGATTTGTATTGCAAACCCCCACTGATGTTCATTCCTACCTCCATTACACTCAAGCCATCCCCACCACTGCAAACAAAATCTCCCCTACAGTCTCTTTCTGCGCTTGAAACGTTTGTGTTCCAAAGCCGCTGACTTTGAGTCACGATGCACCCAGCTGTTTGAACAGCTTCGTGCTCGTGGCTACAAGGCACAGTGCCTGATTTCTGCCTTGGATAAGGTAAAATGTCTCCCCAAGATGTTCAACACTTCAGTATAGACCCAAACAGCACACTCAGCGCATCCCAGTAATTATTACTTACAACCCTGCCAATCCCCCCATCCGCAAATGGTTCCAAGAGCTACATCCAATCCTACAGTCCAGTCTCCGACTCCAAAAGGCCATTCCTGATCCCCCAATCCTGGGGGAAAGGAATAGCCGCACCCTTAGAAATTTTCTTATGCCCTCTGCTCTGCCTATATGCCAGTCAGAAACAAAACCAGCAGGCTGCTTTCCATGTAAGAAAAAATGTGTTGTCTGTAAGCAACATCTTGTCCAGACAGGTTCCTTTTACAGTGCGAGAACTGACGAATCCTTTTCGATTCGGCATCACATGGATTGCGAAACCACTAATTTGATCTACTTACTCTTTTGCGATAAATGTCCCCACAGCCAGTATGTTGGAGAGACAAAAAACTCCCTTAAAACTCGATTTTACCAACACAGATCCAACATAAAAAAAAAACACTCTGGAACTCTAGTAACTAAGCATTTCAATCAACCAGGCCACTCCCTCCTCAATCTCCGCTGCATCGCAATCGAAAAAGTTCTGGCAGATGACGTGGAGTATAGACTCAAACGGGAAGCTTCTGGTTCCACAAGTTGCGTACCATTCAGCCTGATGGCTTAAACACTGTTTGCTAGTGTTTTCCCAGTC
>JADBJO010003541.1:182500-202500 GCA_016801955.1 Conus betulinus
TTCCTAGGCAAAAACTACGCACACAGAACAACCGATATCTCTCTCAGTTCCCAACCAAAGTACGCAAGCAGAACAACCGATGCCTGTCAGTTCCCAACCACACTACGCAAACAGAACAACCAATGCCGCTCTCAACACTGAGTAGTGACGATCAACTTAACGAGTTTTGAAAAAAAAAAAAAGTCACGTGGTCCAAACAACATGACATGACAGTCTAAACAATAATAGGCTAGGGCACGTGACAGAAACTGCCAGCAGTGATGAATTTTGGAGAACAAACAAACAAACAAACAAACAAAACGGGGACTGGAACGTGAGCCAAGGACAAGTCTGAGACGCTAGGTGAAAGAGATGAACCTGTAAAATGTCTGTAAAGTATGTGGCCTTTGTGCACAATTCTCGTGGCAACCCACTTTCCTTTTCCTTTGTACAATGCTGAGTCACAGTCCTCAGTGTCCGGACATTCTTGTGATCTCGCTGGAAATGAAGTGTGTGTGTGTGTGTGTGTGTGTGTGTGTGTGGGTGTGTGTGTGTGTGTGTGTGTGTGTGTGTGTGTGTGTAGGGGGGGGGGGAGGGGAAAGGCAGGTAACAAACTTCTTATACTCTTAACTCCGTTTACTCTTGATTCGTGACTAAGTGATTATTGTAATCAGTTATGCGTGTGTGTGGAGTGGGGGCGGGGGGATTATTCGGTGATGTCCTTTATCATTGGAATCAGAACTGGAACCCAATTAACCGCCGAGTCTCAGCGACAGTGTCTTCTCCAGTGTGGTTGCCTTGCGATGACCGGATTCTGATGCCTATCCACGTAGACTGCGGGGTAACTGCAACAGAACCCTCTAAGATGTGAACAGTCACGTGATGTTGGATGGATGGATGGATTGACCAACGTTGGTTTAATGGCACCGATACGTCACAGAGGATGAAATAGTGGGGGGGGGGGGGGGGGGGGGGGGGGGGGGGGGGGGGGGGGAAGTAAAGACCCACATTATCACAAATGACCGACCTAACAACCTAGAAACAAAACTGTTTCGTGATACATCTTTACAGTATTTTAGGAACTCTGACGAATAACGTAGACAGACGAATCAAAAGACAAAACACGACGCGTTTCGACCTCTTAGGTCTTTTTCAGGCAGGACACACAACACTGAGGACAACGAAAATGAATGTACTGAGTGTTGTGGGGTTTTTTTTGCCTGAAGAAGACCCAAGAGATCGAAATGCGTCGTGTTTGTCTCGTGATTCGTTTGTCTACGTTATTCAGCGAAATAATTCAAATCTTTCTTGTAGATGTGTTTAGATTTCCGCCTACAGTCGCCTCACTTTGCAGACAGATCTTTTCGGTAATACTTTCTGACAGCATGAAAAAGAACATTCACACGGAAACTACTTGATCATGATCTCATGATACGAGAGAGAGAGAGAGAGTTTGTGTGTGTGTGTGTGTGTGTGTGTGTGTGTGTGTGTGTGTGTGTGTGTGTGTGTGTGTGTGTGTGTGTGTGCGCGCGTGTGTGTTTTCTCTCTCTTTCTCTCTCTGAGTATGTATGTCTGCATATCTCTCTCTCTCTCTCTCTCTCTCTCTCTCTCTCTCTCTCTCTCTCTCTCTCTCTCTCTCTCTCTCAGTAATCATAACCTCTATAGTTTGTTGTTCTCTGGCAATAACAGGATAATAATTCTAAGTATGGTGCAGAAACATCCAATGCCAGTAACAAGAAATGCTCAGTAAAAACTACTGTTTGAGCTTGTTGTTTCAATTATCTTCCTCAAACTCGATGACTTTATTTGAAATTGTTTTCGTTCTCTTCGCCATTATAAAAACAAATGATGAAATAGACGGAGATGATTGCTGTGACAGTGAGAAAATGACTCATTTACAATAATATGTATCTGTAAGAGGCACTTGTTGATTTTACTTTTTAAAATTTACCTACAGTTTCAGTAATGAAAAGTACATCATTATTTTCTTTTTCTTCTACATGGCTTTGAGTCCTAACATTAATATTTACGTAATCAGTTACAACAAGTTATGTTTATTGGTATCATGTACTTTTGTCGGCGTTACGAACAATCTGAAGCGTCCTGAATTTAATGCTCTTGATATAAAGGCTGTATGGATGCCCATTGTCAATAAAGATAAACATATCTGAAAGCGTCTGAATTGAAATTCTCTCTCTCTCTCTCTCTCTCTCTCTCTCTCTCTCTCTCTCTCTCTCTCTCTATCTCTCTCTCACTGTGTGTGTGTGTGCGTGTGTGTGTGTGTGGTGTGTGTGGGTGTGTGTGTCAGTGTGTGTGCTGTGTGTGTGTTGTCCTGTTGATTCTCCCTCCTCTCCTCTCTCTCTCCCTCTCTCCTCTCCTTTTCTCTCTCTCTCTCTCTCTCTCTCTCTCTCTCTCTCTCTCTCTCTCTCTCTCCTCCTCTCTCCCACACGTCTCCGTCCCTCTGTGTCTGTCTGTCTGCCTGTCTGTCTGTCTGTCTGTCTGTCTGTCTGTCTGTATGTATGTATGGCATCTCTCTATCTCTCTTTCTCTCTCTCTCTCTCTCTCTCTCCTCTCTCTCTCTCTCTCCTCTCTCTCTCTCTCTCTCTCTCCAAAGTTGATTTATTTTTCAGAAGGGCAATATGATAATCCCAAGAACAGACAAAAACAAACAAGCTAACCTTTTGAAGAATTGAGTACAAGTAGTAGGTACTGGTTGGTGAGCAGATGGAAGGGGAGGAGATGGTGATCCTCGACAGAAAAAAAAAACTCTTCCAGAACACGGTAAACATCCGAATCACTGTTGATAATCCTTGATAAATTTATTCTATCTGGTGCACAACATACTGATGAACTGCCGACGGCTTGCGGTGATGATGGTCGACATCTCCACAGCAATACTGCCCCAATGGACGGCACCGCAGCAGAAGATCTGGTAAGAGGCGTGAAATGGAGTAGATGGACATCAACTGTATGTCTGTGCATAACGATCACAGTGAAGAGAGAGAGAGAGAGAGAGAGAGAGAGAGAGAGAGAGAGAGAGAGAGTTTCAGTTTCAGTTTCATCAAGGTGTCACTGCATGCAGACTAGTCCATGTACGCTGCGCCACATCCGTTAAGTTTCGAGACCACACTGCGCATGATTTAAAGCTGATGGATAAATTGATAAACAACTAAGATCAGAGAACTGAAGAAGAGGGTCTCGTAGCTACGACTTAGCAGATGTCCGACTTACGCATTAGCCCAACGCGCTGGTCAAATGTTGAGTGTGTGTGTGTGTGTGTGTGTGTGTGTGTGTGTGTGTGTGTGTGTGTGTGTGTGTGTGTGTGTGTGTGTGTGGAGAGAGAGAGAGAGAGAGAGAACTACGAACTTAGAAATCTTTATTTTCTCGAGAATTGAGCTTTTAGGCAGAGAGAGAGAGAGAGAGAGAGAGAGAGAGAGAGAGAGAAAATCTGTTATTTACTAGGATAATGTGTATTTTTTTTTATTGTATGCAGCCTTCACCATCAACACAGAATACAGTACGTACTAAAAATATTTGGAGTAAAAACACCGTGCCATGCAATGATAATGTAATATCAATAGAAAGGAGAGGGTGAAGCAGGGAAATCGGGTTAGGGGAGGTGTGGGGGGGGGGGAGGGGGGAGTCATACAAATATATTGTAATGAACGATAACCGGCATATAGAAAGCAGCAGGTAACATGACTATGACAAATTATGCACACATTTTGCTCTCGCTGTCTCTATCTGTCTATCTGTCTGTCTGTCTGCGATCTGTCTGTCTATCTGTCTATCTGTTTGTGTGTGTGTGTGTGTGTGTGTGTGTGGGTGTGTGTGTGTGTGTGTGTGTGTTCCCTTTTTTCCCCTTGTCTTGTCTTCTTCTTTTGTGTTTTCTCTTGTTCTTCCTTTCCTGTTGGTCTGTATTTCTGGCTGCCTCTCCCCAATGTTTTATTTACCGTTTTGATTCAAGAGATCGAATCAAAAACATAGTGGCATTTGATACTCTGAACATACGTGTATGTTTTAGAGGGAGAGAGAGAGGGGGGGGAGAGAGAGAGGGGGGGAGAGAGAGAGAGAGAGAGAGAGAGAGAGAGATTGTGTGCGTGTGTGTGCGCGCGCGCGCGCGCGCGCGCGCGTGTGTGTGTGTATGTGTGTGTGTGTGTGTGTGTGTGTGTGTGTGTGTGTGTGTGTGAGCGTGCACACGCGCGCGTTTGCACTTGCGTACGCGCATATAGACAATTTGCAGCAGACAGACATCCACACATTGTTTGGTGAGCTGACACTTAAAATGTTTCAATAAACAGACACTGAGATAATGTTCATTAAACAGACACCCAGATAATGCTCAGCAAACAGACATCAGAATATGTTCTGTCCACACAAACCAATAAAATGTTCAACAAACAGATACCCAGACAATGTTCAATAAATAAACACCCAGACAATAATCAGCAGACAGACACAGGACAATGAACAGTAAACAGACACCCAGACAATGCTCATGAAAAGACACTAGACAATGTTCTGTAAACAGACACCGGTCAATGTTTAGAAAGGAGAAATTAGTCGATGTGTAGTGAACAGACATCCAGACAATATTCAATAAACAAACAACAGACGATACACACCCAAACAATTTTAATTGAATAGACACCAGACGACGTTCATCAAACAAAAACCCAGACAATATCAATTAAGAGACACCAGAAAATGTTCAGGAAAGAGAACCAAATGTTCAATAAAGAGACAAACAAGACATTCTTCAGTAAACAGACAGGCACCAGACAACATCACTGAGTAAAGAGACACCAGATACTGTTTACAGACTAAACAAACACGAAACAATGTTCACTGATTAAACGAAAACCAGAAAATGTTAACTTGATAAACAGACACTAGACAATGTTCACTGAGTAAACAGACATCAGACAATGTTCAAAGATCAGACAAATACAAAACAGTGCTCTGTGAGTAAATAAAACCACCAGACAATGTTCATTGAGTAAACAAACATCAAACACCGTTCAATGAGCAAACAGACACCAGACAATGTTCCCTGAGTAAACAAACGCCAGACAATGTTCACTGAGTAAACAAACACCAGACAATGTTCCCTGAGTAAACAGACACCAGACAATGTTCCCCTGAGTAATCAGACACCAGACGCAGTTCAGCAACAGACACCAGACCTTGTTCAGTAATCAAGCAAACACCAATGCTCACTTTGTAAACAGACACCATAAGTTTTCACTGAGTAAACAGACACCAGACAATGATCACTGAGTAAATAAACACCAGACAATATTCATTGAGGTAACGGGCACCAGACAATGTTCACTCAGAAAAAACACATCAGACAATGATCGTTGTGTAAACAGACACCAGACAAAGTTCACTGAGTAAACACAGACACAGACAATGTTCGCAGAATAGAAAGAAAAGCACCAGAAAATGCTCACAGTGTAAACAGACACCAAACAATATTCATTAAATAAGCAGCAGACATTAGACAATGTTCACTTAGTAAACAGACACCGGACAATGTTTAGTAAAACAGACAGCAGACAATGTTTATCAAACAGACAGCAGACAATGTTCTTCGAGTTTAAAAGACAACAGACAATGTTCACTCGGTAATTAGACAGACAATTTTTGTTTCATAGACAGATACCAGACAATGATCCCTGAGTAAACAGACTACAGACAATATTCACTGAGTAAGCAGACACCAGACAATGTTCACTGAGTAACAGGTATCAGACAATGTTCAACGATTAGACAAACTTCGGACAATTTTCACTTAGTGAAGAGATTTCAGACATTGTTAACAGAGTAAATAGACACTAGACAATGATGTGTGAGAGTAAACAAACACCAGACAATGTTCACCGATTAAACAGACATCAGATAATGTACACTGATTAAACAAACACCAGACAATCTTCACTGATTAAACAGACACCAGAAACTGTTTATTGAGTAAACAGACACCAGAAAATATCCACATAGTAAACCGACTCCAGATTGTATTCACTGAGTAAACAAATACCGAACGAACGATGTTCCCTAGCTGTTGCAATAGATTTGGAAGACGCATGCATCAGAGTCCAGTTCTCGCTTCTCATGGAACTACTCTTCGACTACGGAGTCAGCAAGACACTTACACGATGGATAGCAGCAGCATTTCGGGAGCGAACCGTTATCCTACGAGACTGGACTTCTGAGCCCTATAAACTTTATATGGGATTACCTCAAGGTTCTCCTTTTTGAGCTGTTTTGTACAATATTTACACTAAAGGCCTTGCAGACCTCAACAGAAACGGAATATCTCGAATGTTGACATTAACAGATGACGGCCTGATCTACAAAACATCAAAGAATGCTCAAGAACGAAAGCAGTTCAGCAACAGTTGAACAACATTGCTCAGTGGTGTTAAGAAACTGGATCGTCCATCAACCCTACAAAAGCCCAGACATTAGTCTGCACTCTCAACAACAAGACTTCAGGACAAGTACCCTCACCAGTTTTTGTTTTTTTTAATGGAATACCAATTGAATCAACTAACAGCCTACACTATTTTGGTATAGGCTTTGACAGAATGCTAGCCTTTAGAAAGCATGTTTAGAATATTGGTCTTAAATGCAAGAAAGGCCTATCTGCCATGTGCCATGAAAACAATGGCAGTTAAAGGCATTGAACAGTGCCATCTCTATCGACTGTATCACGCACGTGTACTCTGTGTGATGGATTATTGATTAGGGCTTACAACACTCTCCGACAGCAATCTTCTAAAATTAGAGAAAATTCAAAATGAAGCAATGAGATTGATCCTTGGAACCACGAAGGACATGCCAGTTGAAACTATGCGATACCTTCTTGACCTTCCTTCCATGCAGACCAGACACAAACTGGAACAAGTGAAGGCATATTTCAGAGCACTTGAAAATAAAAAAAACCCACTTCATGCTGTGGTCAAGGAAACAAAAGGCACTCGCCTAGAACGTGGAAAATAATTGATGGGACAAGCAGAAGACAGTATACAGCTTGTGTGCCCGTTAACAGAACTAAAAGAAACCAAGGAATAGGAGAAATATCCAGACCACTTGAATCACCTCTTCCAAGTTGCCATCGCTCCAGAACTTGGAAGACATTGTCGAGAATGGCCAGAAGGCAAAACCAATGCAGAAATTCACATGCTGGGAGAAGACCTTTGCATGACAGATGATATTTTAATATACATTGACCGTAAAGCAAAATGGCCGAAAAATCCCGGAAGAAGACAATTGTGCGCACAGTTTAACAACTCCAGGTCTGACAATGGAGTTAGAAGCAGAGACACAAGCACTCCACTAGCGTACATCCACGAGCCAGTTTCAAACTCAACAAGCCATGATACTGACTGACTCCATAAACATACTTCAGAAAGTGAAAAGTGGAATGGGAAGCCCTGCTCGGAATGACCTCATGCACAGCCTTCCATTGGAGAGACTGATGGATGTACTGCCCTGGACATGCTGGAGTTAAAGGAAACGAAAGAGCAGCAAACTGGCTGGCAAGGCAACGATAGGAACTGGATTACAGTGTCAGACGTTGCATATCCATGCATGCACACACATACACACACGAACATGACGTCTTTCCTCTGCACACAACTGCATCCACTCCATACACATAAGGCGCAAACAAAGATCAATTTTGATTCATCCCCTCCTTAATCTTTTAAAATCCCATGGGGGTTCTTTACCTTGGCATCAATCAAAGCTTACACATTTTCATAATCTGTGATTCTTTCAGCTGGTGCAACCAATCAAGCACGCTTCTTTGAAGTCAATACTAATGTTGCAGGTTTACTCACTGCAAGTGTCCGCACACACTCTCTGTGGTGTCTGGAACTGGCTCCTCTGTGCGGGGATCCCATACTGCCCACTACATATCACATCTACTGGTCGGCGACAAACTTTGCCCAACCTGGATCTTCCCGCGGATCGGAACTTGGCCCGGGAACGCGCGCAGCCCCCGACCATCACCTTAGTGCCCGATCTCCAGTCTCTTCTTTCCTCTACCGCACGGGAAGTCGGCCCAGCTATAACAAACCAGATAAACACGAGTTCAAAACACTGCCAGCCAGATAGCAGTCATATTACACTTTACCATTTTTGAACTCTTCAATTTTTTCAAATATAGTTTCGGTTCGACAATAAACCATTGAAAACAAAATGGAAAATCATCTAGATTCTCACAATATAAAATTAGATACTTACGGCTTGAGTACCGGTCAATCAACTACAATTCACATACTTCTGTATGTGTTAGGCCTCTGCCTTTATCAATGGGCACAGTCCGCCTCTTCTTCACCTAAATCATCTGTTCCATTCTCAGAATGCGCACCGATACAGGTCAACGCCTGCTTATATTCAAAACCGCGTGAACAGTGTTAAAAATTTCACTCAAACCCTGGGTCACGTTCAGTCAATACGCTCCCTTGTGTCACACGACTAACCTATAGTGTAACGCATGAATCAATAATCTTTTCCTTAATCTGTACTGTCTCATGTAATCGCGTAGCATACGAAATATCGATCCGCATTACATAACATACAGCTTGGCCGATCTGATGCGATAAGAGATCTGAAGATTTACTTAAGCAAACAAGATATGCATCATGACTATCAAAGAAATCCGAAACACTTTGTTCAAACACACGCATGCCGTTAACAATGTCAGAAACATTACACCATCGTAAATTGATGAGTTGAGGACAGACAAAAGACCTAAAAGACATCTTTGAAAAGAACAAACAATTCTTTCTTCAATACGAATGGAAGAATATGATCATACTATGTTGTACATGTTGAACATATGTTAACACTGTTTTTCATGAGGGCGCCAACTGACAATCTTCCCTGCATTGAAAGTCTGACAGCTGGTCCTTCGAATGCAGTGTGTTGAAGAAACGCAGTGGGCGTGAACACATCAATGAAGGTTTCTACGATACAGGCAAAATAAAAACCAGATACGTAACCTATAAAATCCTTGTCTCTCATCTTCATAACAAGCGCGCTGACATTCATGTTACGAGTGACACTTTGGAAGGAAAATTGTCCCAGTTTACACCGATCTGGTCTGTTTGTCTCTGTGATGTAGTATTGCTGATTCATCAACATTTGGTTGTTCATAGACAGAGCTGTTCCTTTGTTATCACCAGGTGTTTCATACTTGGTGTCTGTTGGAACACACACACACATCATTCTAACTGCGCTTACATTCAAACGTGAACTGTCAGGTGTGCCAACTGTCACCAACCATATATGCTTGTAGATCCAGTTCAGATATAGCCGCACTCCACACATGTGTGTCACAGACACGAATGCCACGTGCTGGTTGGCGGGAGACAAAAGGTGACAGCAGACTCTTGATGTGGAAACACGGTCTCCGTCTCTGCATCATGGAAGTGGTTGGCGATGGCGTTGTTGACGTGCATATCTGTGGTCCGCTCTCTTTAAGGCAGGCTGCCTGGTCGCTTAGTCCCATCAATCATAATTTACACAGGCGAAAGTGGCATTCCTGTTGTCAAACAGGCTGCTCAGATCTGGCAACACAGAGACGCGCGCAGACAGGGCGATGACTACATAGAGAGACTGTTAAATAGGCAGACAGACAGACAGGCAGACAGACAGACAGACAGACAGACAGAGATGTGCACGTGCTTACACACACACACACACACACACACACACACACACACACACACTATAACATTTAGAGAGAAAGAGAGAGAGAGAGAGGGCGCACACATGGAGAAGATTGCGCGCTTGCATCCGCGTACGCGCACTCACACACACACACACACACACACACACACACACACACACACACACACATGCCCGCGCGAGCACACGTCCCTTTCCATATACAAAGTATTTACATACTAAGTCATTTACACATACAGACTCATTTAGACACAACACATACCCACACAGATGCTATACCACACACGCACGGGTGCCTACACAGGCCTACACCCCCCCCACCCCCCACCCCCACCCCACACACACACACACACACATCTCCGCGCCCTTGTGCGCACTCATTAAACGTAGCTGGACATAGGCTTAAACGTAGTTGGGCATAGGCGTACACGCGAGAATGAAAAGAAAAAGAAAAAAAAAATCACAACCACAGCCACACACACACACACACACACACACACACACACAAAGGAAGAAAAAAAATGTCGCTATCAAGCTAGCCTTTTTCTTTATTCACTGCAGCGTACTGTTTTCTGTGCTTTTGGACCTTACACCTGCCTTTGTTCTGGAAACTTTTCTGATTTTATCACATAGCAGTTTATGGCATGCGAGCTTTTCTCTTGCAATTCGGCGATTCGGATGTGAACATGGTGCACAGTGCGTACAGTGAACACTACCGGTCCATTCGACACTGCAGTATCCATTTGTCTGCATGGCTTTTTGTTAAAGTATTTTTGTGGCATTAAAATGTGTTGTTTTTTGCTTCAGTCTGGGAGTTGGAAATCAAGGCTATGCTGGGCGCTTTCAACACAGCCCAGCCTTATATGCCAAGCCAATAGTTCAGCTACCATGTTATCAAGTGCTTTTATTGCCTGTGTCTTTTTTCAGAATGTAATTTTTGTTTCATGATCCGACCTGTTCTGGATACGACGCTCTTTTACAAGTATGTTTGTCAGTTCTTTGAGAAGTTTGTGTGTGTGTGTGTGTGTGTGTGTGTGTGTGTGTGTGTGTGTGTGTGTGTGTGTGTGTGTGTGTGTGTGTGTGGTCCTGTTGGACTATGATATTAAAATCTTTTTAAAAAAAATAACTGAAGGGCTGAAATGTTGTAACCTTTCAACTGCCGAACAAACCAGCTGGGAGTAGTCCTGGACTATGCTCGGAAACCTGCGTTGTGTTCACATAGGGTGCTGGCACGCGCAGAGCCTTCCATTAACACGTGAAGGGACATAATTGCTCCATGGAGATGCCACTCTCAATGGCCGCGAATGTGAGAGGGCAGAATCTCCATGAGAGCGTTCCTATAGGTGAGTGAGCCCATACTTCATGACTGCAGAGCCCCCGGCCAAATAAATAAAAATAAACAAACAAATGAAACCAAAGTAAAACGCCACCGTCGAGTAACTGCCGAGCACATCCCGTATCCTCACTCGTTGCTGTTCCGCTGATAGGTGACGACAGCGTAACAGCAACGAGTGAGGCTACAGATGCACACGGCAGTTACTTGAAGGCTGTGGGCTCTATAGCCATATAATACTACTAACAATCACACGGACATTCCACAACAGCAATGATATCTGACCAGTTGACAAATGGGAAGAATGGAGCAGAAGACAGTGATGAACAAAGCAAATTGCGATGAGTGTCACTGGATTTCCGTTTCACACAAGCAAGCAAACAGAAGAACATATGCACACAACCTGCGTGGATCGCCCTGCAAGATTCGTGCATAATATTCTCAGTAAGGTTTAAATTCTGTTAGTTACTGTCTGCTTTCGGATTTGATATAGAATTAACTCTCTTTGGAAATTTGTTAATGAGGGTGCCACATTATCAGAGAGGGAAAACAGCTGCGCACAGAATGTACGACTGAAATCGATTAACATTTCGCTGTTCATTTTAAAGACATGCCCGTAGTCTGAACTGATGTATTAAAATGGTTTATAATGGAGGAAGAAAGAATGAAAGAACAAAAGAAAGTAAGAAAGAAAGAAAGAGAGAAGCAAACAAACAAAGACAGAAAGAAAGGAACAAAGAAAGGAACAAAGAAAAGAAAAGAAAAGAAAAAAAGGAAGTAAGAAAGAAAGCAAACGTATATAGTTCAAAATTAAGATGTATCTTATGATGTTAGTCTAAAATCCCTATGTACAACGACGCAAGTGATTGACAATAGAAGGCTTAATTAATTTCTGTACAACTGAAAAAGACGAAATCGGTCGTTTTCTGTGGGGGTGCTGCTTTTCACATTTAATGTGAAATAAATATCCTAAAAACTAAGTGTCAGTATTGCGAACAATGTGCAGTCGATTCTGAATGTAAAACCTGTGCTTTTTTGTACTGAACAAAAAACGAATATATACGAAACTTTGGTTATAAGATAGCGAAGCAGTCTTTAAAATAGACGTGCGAAATTAAGAAAATGAAATGTAGTCTTAAAATAGTTTAGGAAGCTTGCATACTTACATACATATATCAAACAAAGGATATGTATACCTTTCATGAATTGATTACAGAACTTCTAAAAAAAGACCGTTTCCCATATACATTAATTGCAGATTGAACCTGGTAAGTACGTGTTTTGAAAGTACCAATGCTTTTCCCATCCTACTCTTCTTCTCCTTGTCTTCCATTTTCTCCTTCTTTGCAATGTATTTATAGAAAGATGAATGTACCTGACACAAACGTTACGTAGCCTGTAATCATACCACTGAAATGTGAAACCTCTTGGCATTATGCCTAATTCCTGTCACAGTAGTAAACATTCGCATGGCTTTACCATCCTGTTCAGCTTTACGCTTCGAAGCGCTAACCTGATTTAAAGGAAAGCGATAATGAGCGAAGAGACTGAGAACATATTGCAGCAACCGCTAAACACATCACCGCCAGTTCAGTGCATGTGGTTTGTGGCTCCTCCCACCTACACTACCTGTACTATCCCTGACCAGCCCAGAACTGAAGTCAGAGTGTGTTGGATATACTTATCTTCTGTTGGCCTGCTGCACTGACTACATAGATCCAGATGAAAGAGAGAAGAGCGGGTGCCTATTCTTAAAGGCGCTGACACACGGAAATGGGGCATTTTTCAATGGAAAAGGAAGACCGAGGAAGGTGCACAGACCAACAATGCGACAGGATCCATTGAAAACCTGACTGACAAAGATGAAAAGAAAGAGAAGGATCACGAACAAAGGACAAAGGATACAGATCCATGTTGGCTTTTGAGTCTGCCGCGGACGAAGAAGGTCACCCTGGTGTTGTTGGTGTTGGGCAACACTACAGTGTACACGTGCTTCTCGCTCCTAGGACCGTTCTTCCCCACTGAGGTATGGTCTATGGAAGCCATTCGGGGGAATAGTGTATTGATCAACTTAAAGTCATGTTGCTTAATATGCCCAACTGATGTTGTAGACAAAACAATGTTTGTTTGCTCGTTGAAATGTGTAATTGAAGGGTAGAAGTTTTGTTGTGGATTTTCATCTTCTCTTTGTCCCACTATTGTTTTGATTTATAGTGTCACTTTTTTTCTCGCATGCACTTTCATTGATCAACCTGTGTTATTTTGTGTACCGAGCCAAATATTCCTATGTCAGGCATTCGGCGGTCTTCTGTTTGTCTATCGCTTTAGGCATACAACATCCTCATTTATTCCAGTTGTCCATTTATGTGGTCATGTCGATTAACAACAAAATTTTCTTTGTTTTGTTATCATTCGGTAAGACAAAAAAAGCAGAAAATGTGTGACACGTCCTCACACATAAAAATCGGACAGATCAGTTTACGAGAAATCAATCGATGTATTCACTGAACAAACAATATGTAACATGCTTAACTTTCCAAACTGTGGCAGTCAAGTCAGCAAAAACAAAACAAAGCAAAACAAAACGAAACACTTTGAGAATCATAACACAGTAATTTTAACATAGTTTCCACTTAAGTGTGAATCCATGCCAAAGGTCCCGTCTGTTTATGGCGTGGATGACACTCCTTATAAGCTGGCATGATGCGTTGACATCTCACTCAAGAAAGAAATGGAGAATAGATAAACGAATCGCCTATATATTGTGCTATATGGCATTCTACTGTACGTACTGTACTGTATGGTATTGTGCTGTATGGTATTGTACTTACTCTACTGTGCTGTATGACATTGGACTGTACTGTATATGCTGTATGGCATTGTACTTATTCTACTATGCTGTATGGCATTGTACTTTACTGTACTGTAACGTATGGCATTGTACTGTACTGTATTGTGCTGTATGGCTTTGAACTAACTCTACTATGCTGTGGGGCATTGTACTGTACTATACTGTGCTGTATGGCATTGCACTTACTGTACTCTGCCGTATGGCATTGTACTGTACTATATTGTGCTGTATGGCATTGTATTGTACTGTACTATATGGCATTGTACTTAATGCACTGTGCTGTATGGCATTATATTGTACTGTACTGCGCTGTATGAAATTGTACTTACTGAACTGTGCTATATGGCATTGCACTCTACCGAGCTGTATGGCATTGTACTGTACAGTGTTGTGTGGGATTGTACTGTACTGTACTCTCTGCTGTGCTGCATGACAGTGTACTGTACTGTGCTGCATGACATTCCACTGTACTATACTGCATGACATTGTACTACACTGTACTGTTCTGTATGACATTGTACTGTGCTTTACTATATGATATTGTACTGTACTGTGATGTGATGTATGCCATTGTTCTGTCCTGTCCATACTGTACTGTATGACATTGTAATGTATTATACTGTGCTGTATGACATTGTACTGCACTGTATTGTACCGTACTGTACTCTATGATATTGTACTGTAATGTACTGTATGCCATTGTCCTGTCTTGTCCTGTACTGTGCTGCGTGACATTGTGCTGTAATGTGCTGTGCTGTATGACATTGTACTGCACTGTACTGTACTGTGCTGTATGGTATTGTACTGCACTGTACTATGCTGTATGGCATGGGACTGTACCGCACTCTGCGGTATGACATTTTTACTGAACTCTATTGTGCTGTATGGCATTGTACTGTACTGTTCTGTTTTGTGATGTATGATGTATAGCATTGTACTGTACTGTGCTGTGTGGCAGTGTATTGTACTTACTGTACTGTGTTGTATGACATTGTACTGTACTGTATTGTGCTGTATGGCAATGCACTGTACTGTGCTATGCTGTATTGTATTATACTGCACTGTACTTGTTGTATAGCATTTGTACCGTACTGTACTGTGCTGTATGACATTTCACTGTGCTGTATTGTGCCGTTTGGCATTGTACTGTAACGTATTGTGTTGTATGACATTGTACTGTACTATGCTGTATGACATTGTACTGTGCTGTATGGCATTGTACTGTCCTGTCCTGTATAGCGTTGTATTGTCCTGTGCTATATTGTGCTGTAGGGCATTGTACTGTACTGTGCCATGCACTGTTCTGTGCTGTTATACATTGTATTTACTGCGTTGTATGGCATGTATTGTACTGTATTGTACGGCATTGGATTGTACTGTATCACTGTCACACACCGCGTTCGCACGCTCTCGGTCACGAACTCAGCATGTTAACCCCATGCACACGCTTCTTCTCCAATCATTCAAAGGAACACTAACAGACATTACCTTTGTTTTTAAACGCACCCTTTCAATAAAATATTGTCAAAATCAAAATAAATACATACATATATCAAATCAATATTCCATGACGCTCCAGTCTTCTCTCTCCAAATTAATGGATCTTGACAAAATACTTTCCTCTTTTCTACTTTTATTCTTTCAGCACTATGACTCCAGTCATCCAAGACTGAATGTTGTTGGGTAAGAACGGTCTTCTTCCACACTGTTGCGGGCGGAGGGGGGGGGGGGGGGGGGAGGGGGGGGGGGGGGGGGGGGGCTACGGTTCTAGGCTCGAACGCTGAGGTGTTCTGAAAGAAATCCCAGGTCCCTTAGTTAGTACTTAGAAAAAGTCTTTTCTTTTACCCTTCTCTCTTTTTTTTCCTTTTCTCTTCCATTCACAAATTTCCATGTGAACACGAACGGATACTCACAAATCATCTTGTTTCTCCTGCCACTTCTTTTCAATACACGCGATTGTCCATAAATCAATTACGAATTATTCACAAATCGATGTTATCATTTTAAATATATCAATAACATTTACCCGACATTTATTCCATTTTTCTCTTTCCTTTTAAAGAAATCGTACATCCCCAACTGATACTCACCTCTAGGGAACAAGCACTAAGATAAAGCCCTAGCAGACTTCTGCCTGCAATTACACTTCCGATCTCTCACAGGTCACAGGACATCACTGACCTTTCACAGGCCACAGGACCCCAAGTCCTACTTTCACAAATCCCACAAGGGTTGTTCTGTCAAACAGGCAATACTATACTGACTTCCATAAAAAACGCGAAAAACTGAAAGGCTATTTTTCGGGTGAAAAGGGGTGATTATACAATATTGAACCATTGTGGTAAGTTGTTTGGGTCCAAGACTCACGTACAGTGAAAAAATTGTGTGAGCAGCACATCATTCCCGGCATTGGAGGGTCAAAAAAATGGCAAACTGGTTGCTGCATGTGAGGCGCGTGCACACCATGCAGAGCAAAGTTAACCAGCGACAAGTACGCAGGCATGCAGCATTTATAAAGCCGCGCTACAAGGTTCAGGTAACGACTTGCCTCTGAGCACTACAGAGATGCCAAGACTACGAGCAGAGGAACGCAATCGTGCCCTAGGCCATCTGGAGGCTGGCGTGGATGTCAGGCAGGTCGCCAACATCTTTAACGTCCGCATCTCAACCATCTATCGTCTGCAGCACCGCATTAGAGTCACTGGTACCACTGATGATCGTCCCCGGCCAGGCCGTCCTCACACCACACCAAGAGAGGGATCGCCATCTTGTTCGAACCCATTTGCGGGACAGGCGGCAAACAGCCGCCAACACTACTCGACAGGTGCCTGGGAATCTCCAGCAACGAATCAGCCTCAACACTGTGCGGCGGCGTCTTCAGGAGAACAGGCTGGCATGTAGGCATCCTCACAGAGGTCCGGTACTGACACCAAGACACCGGCAGGACAGGCTGCAGTGGGCACAAGCCCGAATCAACTGGCGCAGGCAGCAGTGGGGACGCGTACTGTTCTCAGATGAGAGCTGTTTTTTTGTATTGACATGGCTGACGGTCGTGTCAGAATATGGAGTCGACCTGGTGAACGCTATGCTGACTCCTGTGTGGTAGAGCGGAACCCCTGGGGAGGCCCGAACGTTATGATATGGGGTGCAATTGGCATTAACCACGCCATAGGACCAGTCATCTCTTTCAGAACATCGGTCCTGGTCGCGGACAGGGTGTCAGTGCACAGCGCTACATCAACCAGGTGCTCAGACCCCATGTCGTTCCTTTTTTTGAGCAACACCCAAACTGGACATTCCAACAGGACAATGCAAGACCACACACACCGCCAGGACCACCCAGCAATTTCTTCAGCATAACAACGTCAATGTGCTGCCCTGGCCAGCCCTCAGTCCCGATTTAAACCCAATAGAACATTTTTGGGATGGATTTGGCAGACGGTTGGACCTCCAGCGTCCACGACCAGCAACAGCGGCTCAACTTCACCAGGCCATCGTCCATGTGTGGGCTGGTGTGCCAAGGGGACGCATCAACCACCTGGTCCACTCAATGAGCCGCAGGTGTCAAGCAGTTGTCAACGCAAATGGTGGCCACACACGGTATTAGGACTTCAAGCTGGTTTGTCACGTGACCTTGGATTTTCCACACAAAAGATATATTGCTGATGACATTTTCACACATTACCGTGTAATGAATCAAATCACGTTGAATTCTCGCTTCCACTCTGTAGAATTGTGACCAATAAAATTCACCCCCAACCTTCAGCTTGTTTTGTTTTTCGCGTTTTTTTTTTTTTTTTTATGGAAGTCAGTATATAAGCTAGACGCAAAAGGGAGTTAAAGTGCCTTAACCCCACAAGGGTTAACTATAAGAATCCGGCGTCTGCTCTTGTCCAAACCATCCCCAGGTCTAATTCAAAAATTGTTATTCACTCAGTCACACAAAAGTGAGCTTCACTCATAATTCAAACCTACACACACACACGCGCACACGCGCACACACACACACACACACACACACACACATATCACGTTTTCTGGTTTATTTGTGTAGCTGCTTTTGTGTGTGTGTGTGTGTGTGTGTGTGTGTGTGTGTTCCAGGCACTCTCAAAAGGCATGTCCAAGACTGTGATTGGCTTGGTGTTCAGCTGCTATGAACTGTGCATCTTCCTCACGTCCCCGATATATGGAAGATTTGTGAGTGGATCAATGGGACGGAGCGAGACTGAAGGGTGCTGTGTGACTGATTGTAGGTGTGGTAACCGTGTGTGTATGAGTGCATCAAGTGCACGATTTCATGTGTGGTGACTCATGCTGTGCGTATGTGACACTACAATGACTGTATGTGTGTGGAAAGAATGTTAGTTATATGTGTTAGGGATATGCACGCGCGCGCGCACGTGTATGTGTGTGTGTGTGTGTGTGTGTGTGCGTGCGTGCGTGCGTGCGTGTGTGTGTGTGTGTGTGTGTGCGTGTGTGCGTGTGTGTGCGCGCGCGCGCGCGCGCTCGCTATGTGAGTAAAACGTGGTTACTATGTAGATGTGTATACATGTCGTTACTATTATATATTATGAGTGTTTATGTGATAGTTATGTGAGCCAAGAAAGATAGACAGACAAACAGACAGATGGACAGACAGACAGATAGATAGAGTGATAGACAGACGGACAGACAGACCGGACAAACAGACAGACAGATACATACATACATACATACATACATACATACATACATTCATACATACATACATACATACATACATACATACATACATACATATAATTATACCTAAATACATACATACATACATAAACAGATAGGCAGACATGCCGACTGACAAATAGATAGATAGATAGATAGATAGATAGATAGATAGATAGATAGATAGATAGATAGATAGATAGACGATGGCTTTGAGAGAATTATGTTATCCCTGTGATAGCATATGCAGTCAAGCACGTGACTGTAGTATGGCAAATATGTGACCCATTGTGCTGTAGGTATATCAGAAAAGATAATGTGGTGGCTATGTGAATCTATCAGGCCCATGGTGTAAGTGCATGAATGATGTAATGTACTACCTTAGTGTTAAAATAGCAGTCATGTTAATACGGTTAGTGTTAACGACGTGAATATTTTTTTCTCATTAGAGCCTATGGAATCATCATTATGTTATATTACATGGTATGTTGCTGAAATTCTAATGTAGTAACTATAATGAGTATTATGTGCTGGAATTATGTGAGCACCACACATGGCAGTTATGTGAGAGTATATGTGGAGACAATGAGAGCAGAGGTAGCTAACAGACTCATCTCCCTGCCCCCCTCCTCCCCTCCGACCTCAAACCGTTCCCCATTCCCGGCATCCAAGATCAGAGAAAGAACAGGTCACACACGGACCAACAGACAGGGGCTGAGATCAACAGAAATAAAATGGTGGTAAAAAGAAACAAAAGAAAAAGAAAAGAATGAGATGTTAACAGAAGAGCTGGAGCTAACGATGTATCAGTAAACCGTCAACCAAATGGAAGGACCACAGGGAAAGAAAGACAGAGGCGACCAGCCGCCATGGCCAAGTGGTTAGCGTCGCGGACTTACAGCTGGGAGGTCGTGGGCTCGAATCCCCATCAGAGTCATGTGGGTTTTTCTGCCCTGACCGGCTCCTACCCAGAGTTGAGTTTGCTGCGGACTCAGTTGGGAAAACTGGGACCACACAGTCGAGTTTCATCTACTAATCGAAGCGTTTCTGAGAGTGTTGCTCAAAATTCTTGACCAACACTGCAGGTGCCTGTATCTATCGGACCTGGTTGACGCCGGGATATATTATAAAAGGAAGCGTAGAGTACAGCCCTGTCATGTAGTCTCAGACCGAAATGGAAATCCTTAGCATCATCTTAATCATCCCCATTCTCATCGATCAGCATAAAAAAATGTCTCGAATTCTGTGGCCCTTCATGCTCTGCTGCTCTCATGGTGACCTCAGTTTCGATGTCCTCTCCACGTCTGTGGCCTTGGTTTGGTTCTGTCGGGTCACCGGTATCGGCGAGTCCATGGGGGCTGTCGTTGGACGGACGTGGTGGCACCCTCCGGAGGGAGAGCTCACTCACGCCGGCTCCGCGACTAAGCA
>JADBJO010003541.1:215000-225000 GCA_016801955.1 Conus betulinus
AAGGGTCTGACACGTTGAAATGATTTATTCAGATAAATTGCAAAATTTTCTTACTGTATTTTTGGTTTTTTTTTGTTGATAATAGCAATACTAAACGAAAACTGGATGGTCTACAATAAAATTTTGATGGAGTGAATTTACTTCTTAGGTCATTTAACACTGGACAGCTATATACAAAATGAATTTCATCCTCAAATGCTGAACTACATAAGCGACATATGGCAGCTCCGTTTCCGCCGTATGTATATCTCTGGGCGTGCAAGCGCCGTATGTGAGAAGATAAGTGGTTGCTCGTGCTTCGTAACGTTGTCCTAAATGTAGTTTTGTTTGTGCCTGAAGAAGATCCTAGAGCTAGAGGTCGAAATGCACCGTGTGTTTCTCCTGTAATCTGTGTGTATGGTTTGGCGGAACTGACACTCTTCCTATTTTCAATTTTGCTTCATTCTCTGCCCTCCGTCACCTCGTTTTGCTCGTTTTGAAACAAGCGTGCAGCTGTTGAAAGCGTTACGTGGGACCAAAACGGTGCTAAAGGTTTGGAGAAAACTGGCAGATGCGAAAACTGCCGCAAAGGGGGATAATGCCGCTGGCTTCATTAACTCAGACATTGATTTGGCTTAAAGCCACTTAAAAACCGCTGTAGGAAACAGGTTGCTGATTACACGAAAAGAAATGGGACTGATGACCCCCCCACCTCCCCCCCCACACCCACCCCTCCGGTCCTGTTCCCCACGAAATCTTTTTTAAGCCATGTTTTGTTGTGGCTGAGGACTTTTTGACCTGCACGTGATGGTCGAAGTTAATTACTTTACTGTCTGTTTTTTTTTTTTTTTTTGGCAGGCCGGTACGTCTGCATTTTTTTTTTCATTTTGTTTTTTTGATATTAAAGACCAAAGTGGAATTTGTCCTATGTACTGCTGTTATTTGTTTGTGTGTATGAATGTTTTTTTTTTTTTTTGTTTTGTTTTTTTTTTTTTGCTTGCTTGTTTGTTTTTCGTCCACCACACACAGTAATGTCCGTTCTTTCGCAGGCAATATCTTCACCGTGTTCACTGTTCTTAATTCATGTCTCCATCACAGACTCTGGCGATGCCATCACAGTGTTGACTGTCCTTAATTCATGTTTCCATCACAAATTCTGGCAGTACCATCACAGTCTTGATTGTCCTTAATTCATGTCTCCATCACAGACTCTGTGGAACGGTCTAAGCGCCTGGAATCTATGCTGCCGATGCTGACCAGTCCGCTCATTGTGGTGTCCTGCGTCACACTCATGTCCGGCACTTACACCCACGGCTTTCTTGACGTGTCCCTGGCCATTCATCTGGCGCAGGTGAGCCGGGTCGGTCGGGGCTTTTGGAGTGAGGGGGTTGAATCTTGCTAGGCACCGATGAAACGTACTGATGATGATGATGATGATGATGATGATGATGATGTACAATACGGCAATGGCCAGGGTGATGATAGCGAGAGATGAAGTTGATAATGGGGCTGCTCACAAAAATGTATGCGCCAAGGCTTTTGTTTAACTCTCTACAGCTTTTCGAGTTTTTGGCATTCTTTTTGAGTGGTAACTATGCATTAATATCAAAAGAATATTCAGGTAACTTTGTTCCCTTAGTAAATGAATTTGTTGAGGTTTGTTTTAGTAAACTATTCCATTCTCAACATAAGTATGATTGTAGATGTGATAATTTCCACACACACACACACACACACACAAGCTTCAATGACCAGTGATCAAAAATCAAGCGAAGAAAGCACAGAGAGTGAGGAAGTCGAGTGTTTACAAACAGTCACAAGTAGACTGGTAGATTTGTGTGATAATTTTCATTGTGTCCGAAAGCTGATTTTTGTTTCTACAAAGAGGCATAAGTAGATTGGTAGATTGATGTGATAATTTTTATTGTGTCCGAAAGTTGAATTTTTCTTTTTTTTTTTTTTTTTTTTTTTTTTACAAAGAATCATAAGTAGATCGGTAGATTGGTTTGATCATTTTCATTGTGTCTGAAAGTTGATTTGTTACAGACAGATACAAGTAGAATGGAAGATTGTTCAATAATTTTCACTGTGTGTGAAAGTTTTTACAGAGAGATACAAGTAGATTGGTAGATTGGTTTGGTGATTTTCATCGTGTGTGAAAGCTGATTTTTTTACAGAGAGAGATGCAAGTTCATTGGTTTGATATATCATAATGTGTCTGAAAGGTGATTTACCTTCTTTTTCTTCCTATGCCACCACCAAGGTACATGTCAGGTGGTTCTAAGCACACAGACCAAAAACATTAATGAGAAAAATGGAACTATTTGGGGGAAAGCACCTGGCGCAAGGATAGGGAAGGTCAATGTGAGTGCGAAGGCTTGAGATGTGACACCAGGTTAGGACTAGCTCATATATTTTTAAATTGGGAATAATTTCATCGGCAGACATACTTAAAAAGACACAAACGAAATGATTGGAAGGGTTGTTCATTAGATCTATTATCAGTTTAATATATTTTTTTGCAAATCTTAAAGCATTAGTTCTAGCGCACCGCCAAAGCAAAAAAAAAAACAAACAAACAAACAAACGTGGACAAACGAATCACCAGACAAAAACACGACGCCTTTCGACCTCTGAAGTCTTCTTCAGACAAGATACAAAACAATCAGAACAACAAAAATGAATGAGCAATCGAATCACTTATCTCCATCCATTTTTTGGTTTAAAGTTTATACTACACCTCAATACACCTCACCTTAAAAAAAAGTTAAGTGATTTGTTGCAAAATCCTTAATTGATGTGCGTGGCCCGTATGTTGGTGTGGGTGGAGTGTTAGGGAGGGTGAAAATCCTGATCGTAGTGAAGAGGGGGTGATGGAGGGGGGGGGGGGGGGTAGGGAGGCAGCAGCAGTTGGAGAAGTACGAGTCGTGGTAGTTTGTAGTGGTGACCAAGCGTTATCGGGATAGTTGTTGCTTGATCTGCCTCTATCTCATAATCCACCTACTTTACCTCCCCCCCCCCCCCCGACCCCCTCGCATCTTCCTCCCTTCATCAGCTTACATCCCTTGCCCCTCGTAAACGAGAGCATCTGAGAATGAGGCTGTTTAGAACTGTTGTCGCCTCTCTCCCTTCCTCCCTCCTCCCTCTCCCTCTTTTCTCACTCTCTCTCTCTTTCCCCCCCCTCTCTCTCTCTCACTCCCTCTCCCTATCTCTCTCAAATCAATACCCTTCCATAATTACTTTGTTAGAGCATGCATATGTATTTTCCATACGTACCGTGGCTGCATTTGTCACACTGCTTTTACTGACAGTTTAAAGCAATCACAGCTGTTACCCTTCGTACATCAAATCTAGTCTACCTCTCTGTCTCTGTCTCTGTCTCTCTGTCTCTCTGTCTCTCTCTCTCTCTCTCTCTCTCTCTCTCTCTCTCTCTCTCACACACACACACACACACACACACACACACACACACACACACACACACACACACACACACATGCTAACACAAACACTAACGCTTCCACGAAGCCACGCATAAGCCAAGTATTTCTTTGAACCATGTCATTTCAAGGTAATACTACTACTGTTGTCAACAAGAATTTGGCTGTATATATCTATGAAGCTCAGAAAAGACTGCGAGCGACTGCCTAATATCCGAATTATTGATGTGTTTTGATAATTGTCGTGAATTTATTTACATTTCCCCCTACGTGTACCGTAATGTGTTTCGTTTCATTGTATGTATGCCCCTTCAGAATGGGGCCTTGGCCTTACATCTGAATGAACATTGAACATTCGCATTCTCTCTCTCTCTCTCTCTCTCTCTCTCTCTCTCTCTCACACACACACACACACACACACACACACACACACACACACACACACACACACACACACACACACACACACACACACACGTTATATAAATCATATATTTATTTCGGAGAATATCCACAGTATGACTGGTCAGCAGTCTAACAACATGTAACTCCAAAACGGTTTCAACGTGTCTAATGTTCGGTCACAAATCAATTACACAATTTGCCATGCCTTTTGGGGCGTCTCTTCCATTTTGATTGATAATTGGTTGATCGATGAGCTGATTTGTTGGTTGGCTATTTGATGCATTGATCGATTAACTGATTGGCAGGTTTGCTTGTTGATGTGTTGATCGATTGACTGCTTGGTTAGTTGGTTGTTGATTGATTGACTGATTGGCTGGTTAGTTGGTTGATCTGTTCATTGATTGACTGATTGGTTAGTTGGCTGGTTGATGTGTTGATTATTGGCTGAGAATCTGGTCGGTTTTTGATGTATTGGTCGATTGACTGATTGGCAGGTTGGTTGTTTGATATATCGATCGATTGACTGTTTAGATGGTTCGTTGTTCGATGTATTATTGATTGATCGACTGGTTGACTGGTTGGTTGATGTCTTGATTAATGGCTGATTGCCTGGTTGGTTGGTTGATGTATTGATCGAGTGAGTTGCGGGCTGGTTTTTTCAACTCTGTGTGTTGACAGTTTCACCTGTCGGGGTCGCTGATTGGAGTGTGCTTCTTAAACTTTTCCATTGTCTACTCGCTGATGTCTCTCGGCTATGGCTGGCTGAGTGACAGAAAGGTAGCAAGCAGTCACGTTGTTTCTTTGCTCGTTTGTTTGTTTGTTTGTTTGTGTGCGTGTGTATGATCGTTTGTTTGTTTATTTGTTTGTTTCCCTTCAGTGGTCTTTGGATTTTTGTTATTATCTTTTACTTCTCGTCTTCCTTCATATTTTAGTTTGAGGTATTCTTCGCTTTTGTTTCTTTCTATGTTTGGTTTCGGCTTTGCTCGCTTGTTCTTGTTTACCCTCCTTTTCTTTGTTTCTTTGTTTGGTTTGTTTGGTTTAGGTTTTGCTCGCTTTTTTTTTTTTTTTTTTCGCTTTTCTCTATTTCTTTGTGTTGTTTGTTTTGGGTTTTGCTCGCTTGTTTTTGTCTTTTTTGTTTGTTTGTTTGTTTGTTTGTTTTTTTTGGTTTTCTTTGTTTCTTTATTTTGTTTTTTGTTTTTTTTTAATTTTGCTCGCTTTTGTTTCGCTTTTCTTTATTTCTTTATTTCGTTTTGTTCCCTTGGGTTACGCTCACTTGTTCAGATGTTCACTTAGCTTCCTTTCTTTGTTTTGGTCATTTGGTTTTCGTTTTGCTCGCTTGTTCATTTATTTTTTTCCAAACAGATCTCTTTTAATTCTAGTGAATCTTTTCGGACACATATCAATCGGTTTGGTCAGTTGTTGGTCATAACCCATGCCACCCCCTTCCTGTCCCCTCCCTCTTACTCTAGTCCTTTTCACCAAACTCCAATTTTTGTTTAATGAAGAAAGTAATGGGGTAAAAGCGAATAAAACTATTTAGATATATTCCTGCTATGATCAAGAACTGTGTATATTAGATCATTAAGAACTTGGATGAAAGCACGGTAGATGTTTATGTTTATTCAATCGAGCCGTGTTTTGTGGGGGGTAATGTTTGTTTGTGTGTTGTGCTTCTTGTCTTAGAGTTTATTCTTTGATCTTTCTCATTATTTATCTCGTCTGGTCTTCTGTGTCCTCTTCCAGTCTTCTTTTCCTTACTCTGCTCTCTTTTTGTCCTCATTTGTTTTCTTGTTTGATCGTCTCTCTTTTTTTTTCTTCAGAACTATCATTGGCTCTTCCTTTTATTTAACTTCTTCTTATTATTATTCTCCTTCTCTTCTCCTTCTTCTTCTTCTTCTTCTTCTTTCTTCTTCTTCTTCTTGGTTTCTTTGTTTGTTTCCCTTCTTCCTTGAGCTTGCTTTGTTTTGCCATTTTGATTTTTCAGGATTCTCCCCCACCCCCCAGCCATGATTCTTCTGCCTCTGTCGTTGTTGTTGTTATTGTTGTTGTTGTTTTGTTTTTGTTGTTCTTATAGAACAGGGAGTACTTTAGAATGGGAACGAAGAAATCCTGCGAGAGAGAGAGAGAGAGAGAGAGAGAGAGAGAGAGAGAGTGTGTGTGTGTGTGTGTGTGTGTGTGTGTGTGTGTGTGTGTGTGTGTGTGTGTGTGTGTCCGTCGGTGGTCAAAATGTGTTCCACTCTCTCTCCAGACAAAACTACTAAGCCGATCTTTCTGAAAAATTGTAGGTATGTTCATTATGGGTCACGGATGATGCCCGATGTTTTTAGTTTACCACTATAGCGGTTACTAACGGCTGTAACGGACTTTAAACGGTTTTTTCTTCTTTATGGAATATCTCAGAAAATACTTGGCCGATCTTTCTGAAATTTGTAGGTATGTTCATTATGGGTCACGGATGATGCCCGATGTTTAAGATTACCGTTATAGCCGTTACTAATGACCCATAACGGTTTTCTCCTTTATGGAACAATTCAGAAAATTCTTGGCCGACCTTTCTGGAAATTTTTAAGTATGTTCATTATTGATCACAGGTGATGGCCGAAGATTACCAGAATAACCGTCACTAACGGTTACATCAGCCCAAGACGCTTTTTTTTCTCTTTATGGAATATCTCACGCGTATTCAGGATAAACTGGGAGTTCGTTTATATGCTTCGCATTTTTTTTTTCGTCAGTCGTCGTCTCATACTATGGGCCCGTAGGATTGCTGGGTTTCTCTGTTAGTGCCATTTGTTTCCCTGCCTTCTGCAAGTTCTGTGCCAGTCAAACTTCCTCTTTTCTTTTTTGTTAACTTATATATATATATTACCGTTATAGCCGTTACTAATGACCCATAATGGTTTTCTCCTTTATGGAACAATTCAGAAAATTCTTGGCCGACCTTTCTGGAAATATAAGAATGGAATATGGGAGAATAGTAACCTGCACTTGTTTTTCCCACTATTTAATTGTCCAACATTAATATATATATGTATATATATATATATATATATATACAATAAAACAATAAATTCCAAGGATAAGTACCGAGCACCATTCCAGCAACTTACAGAGCAGCTAGGTGTTTGCAATGACTGCAAGAAATATTGAATTATAAACAAAGCTTGCTCTTCTCATTTTGAGAAGCATTTATTATTCCCCACTCACCCACTCGAGCACATACTGTCAGTTAGCAGAGAATCTACCACTGCAGATATGAAGGCTTTTCACCCCCCTATTTTTTACAATGTGAGACATAAGAGCAAGCTTTGTTTATAATTCAATATTTCTTGCAGTCATTGCAACACCTAGCTGCTCTGTAAGTTGCTGGAATGGTGCTCGGTACTTATCCTTGGAATTTATTGTTTTATTGTAATTTAGTCCCTTGCGGATTCATTCCAAGAACTGGCCCTCAGCACTTGTGTCTTAAGAGGCTATCTTTTTTATATTTTTTCTACTTTTCACAAGAAAATGTAGCTTGTTTTGTTCTTTCATGATTTTCTTTTGCTTCTTAGGTGGCACCTTTGGTTAGTTTTTTGAAAACTCATCAAACATACTACGGTATTGCACGCCAGCCTTTTTGGTATAGCATTCTTCTAAAAACCGAAAAGGCAGAGGAGTCAAATTACCACTTTCCGCGGTCCCTGAGAAGAACAATCAGGTTTCGAAATACCGGTATCTGACCAGGAGTTATATGTTTCGAAATACCGGTATCTGACCAGGAATTATATGTTAGTGAGCTTCCTCCCCATTGGAGATGGTCTCCCACTTAGGAGACTATAAGCTTGCTGAAGGTTCATTTTGAGAAGCATTTATTATTCCCCACTCACTCCCCACACAAGCACATACTGTCAGTAAGCCAGAATAATCTACCACTGCAGTTATGAAGGCTTATCACCCCCCCCTATTTTTACAATGTGAGACATAAGAGCAAGCTTTGTTTACAATTATATATATATATAGAGAGAGAGAGAGATTATAACAATTTAGTAGTAGGAGGAAAAACAAGTGCAGGCAACAATTTTTCCGTTATGATATATTAATGACTTGGCAAAGATTGAAATAAAAGAAAAAACAGGGGGGGGGGCCTGGAGGGAGAGGAATAAAACGAGAACATTAGATTAAGGAAAACATATTATATATGTTAAACCTTTCTCTGGCTGCCAATGGGAACCATCGTAGTCCCTGTTGAAGACAGATCTCTCCATACTGCCTGCTCCCAAGCTTTTCGTTGGCTGATCACTCAGTTCTCATCAGAGAACTACGGCTTATCGACTCTCTGCTCCCTTGGCATCAAGTGGAGACACAGTCCATAACTCTGTGGTGTTCTCTCCAAGCATTCAAACAAAATCCAACAGCAACCCAAAGCAGCCCTTGAGGGGGTAGAAATGTCAAACAAAAAGAAAGTGTGGTAAGGAAAGATGTTGCTGAAAAAAAAAACCCAACTAAAATCATTATCTAAGCAGTATAAAAAAAATATAGGGGGAAATCTTTCAGCCTATGGCTTGAGCATCCGTTCCAGGATGCAAGAGAGATCAAAAGATGTCCCCACAGTCCGAATGGTCAGCTCTTCTGTTTAATAACCCAAGTATTGTCAGCAGCTAAGAATTGTGCAGAACAACCTTTCTTTTGAGAGAGATGGAGAGATTTGCCCTGTTTACTTCAATTGTGTCTGTACAATTAGGTAGTGTGGGAAGAACAAGTACAGGTTAACAATTCTTCTATCATTATAGTAATGACTTGGCAAAGATTAAAATAAAAAAAAAAAAAAAGGCGGGGGCAGGTTGAAGATAAAGAATATGGGAAAATGTATATAATAAATATGAAAACCTTTCACTTGCTATATGAGGGAACTATCGCAATCCCTCTCAAAGGCAGATCTATATGTATTGACTGTTTCTAGACCTTTTGTCCGCTATATCGGACTCATCAGGGAGACACGGCTGACTGTGTCTGTGCTCTTGGCGTCAAATAGAGACACACCACAGTCCGTAATTCCGTGGTGTTCTCACCACTAAGGGTTCAAAAGAAGAATCCAACAGCACCCCCAAAGCAGCCAGCGAAAAGGTAATGAATAAAAGAAACGAAAATGTGGAGAGGAAAAAAAGTTGCTGAAAAACTAAAAACATTATGCAAACAGTACAATATATATATATATTTATATATATATATAAGCTTGCTGAAGACTCATTTGAGAAGCATGTATTATTCCCCACTCACCCTCTCAAGTACATACTGTTAATTAGGCAGAATTAACTGCAACTGCAGCTATGAATGCTTCCCTCCCCCTATTTCTTCACTCTAAGACATAAGAGCAAGTTTTGTTTATAACTGAATATTTCTTGCAGTCTTTGCAACACCAAGCTGCTCTGTAAGTTGCTGGAATGGTGCCCGGTTACTTTCCCTTCGAATGTATCGGTCAATTATATATATATATATATATATATATATATATATATGTATATGTGTGTGTGTGTGTGTGTATGTGTGTTGTGTGTGTGTGTGTGTGTGTGTGTGTGTGTGTGTAAATGCATACAAATTCTGTTTTTTTTGTTTTTTTGTTTGTTTTTGTTTTTTTTTTTTTTTTTTTTTTGGTTCCGGAAGCTGTTGTTTTTTTCTTAACAGCTTGTGATCTGCCGGCTATTTTTCCATCATAATCAAGCGAGTTAATTGTGAATATAGTACACACCTGTTCAGTGTGGACGTCAATTGTCCTACCTGCGGTGTGTATTATGCCCTATGTCTTTTTCTTTCTTGATGTATTATGTTTGCATTTAAATGTTTTTCATTAGTTTCTTTACGTTGTCAGTCTGGAAGCAATAAATCAACGGGGAGATTCAAACGCTTTCAGTATAGCCGACGTTTAAGTGCCGTAAGTTGAGGTTTGGTTTTGTTGCCTATAGTCCAGCCGACCGCAAAGGGCCATATCAGGGCTGTCACCGCATTTAAGTCAACTCACAAGTCAAATTAAAAAAAGAAAAACTCTCATTAATTCAACCTTTGAAATGCACCCTTTTTAAAAATACACCGGAAATTTTGTCAAAAACGTTTTCCTCCTTAAAATCTTAGATCAGATGAAAAATGTTTAATCTCCCTCAGTAGCCCAAGGATCATATCAGGTGGGACATCTCTGAACA
>JADBJO010003541.1:230000-239132 GCA_016801955.1 Conus betulinus
TGGCTCCAACCACCAAGCAGTGAGCGTCGTCAGCCTGGGGCTGAATAGTACGTCAACGTACAAGAGAGAATGCTTTCGTGAATAACATTGCAGAGCACGACTGGGTATCTCGTTTTGAATCTGTAGGATTTGTTCGTCGCGAACGCTATGAAATAATGGGATAAAGAAAATGGCAATCTGACAGCATCCTGGATGGAAAATTTTTAGGAAAACAATTCGATAAAAGGTAAACACATACATAATTGGATGTTGGTTTCAGTGAAATTTTGAAGTATGCAGAGAAATCAATTTTACTATGTTTGAAGGAGTATAAATTCTGTGTTTTGGGCTATATGTTTGGTTGGTCATTATTTTAGATGTACAGAACATGTAATCAATATTTCACGAAAGAAGGCCTACACTAACATTCCTGATAATACAGGGGTATTTCCATTATCAAATCCATAGTTAAGCGTTCGTGCTCATTATCTGTGAGAGACTATTTCAACTGGTGTAACAGAGCAATGTAACTTGGAATAAAAGCCAGTTTAATTTAGATGAAGAAAACACGTTACAAACATGTTCCCTTTAAAGGCAGCCATACAAAAAAAACGTGTTTACACAAAAATGTCAAATAAAATGCGACCTTCGTTGATTTCAATAAAGCGTATGATGCAGTGAACCATGGTCTTCTCTTTCTCTCATTCCAATTCAAGCTTGAATATGTGGCAGGGTAGTCAAATCAATGCGAGCAATGTGTTTACCTGTAAGAATATGCTTCATGATATAGCAAGACTGTTTGATCAGGATTCTTTGAAAGCTTACGAGGGGCGAAACAGGGCAGGGTCATCACCCTGTACTGTTCTTTTCGATCATAAAATACACAAAGCACATTGATTAACCTTACATTGTTAGCATGGTGAGGCATTCACATCAAACGAAATTTTAATTACTCGTACCCTGAACACTTTTCTGGCTTCAACATCAGTTGGAAATTCTTTTAAAGAGAAATGATGAAATCGCAGTTGAAAATAAATTGAGACGAGTAATAAATTGTGGATAGTAGGATGGGTAGTTTTCTTTGTTTGGAAGAAAGTGGTTTTAGAATTTCCGCTCGTTAGATGTAGGTGACTCCTTCAAAGACATTATGTCTTTATTTTCTCAACTAGACACAAGTTCACACTGCTATGGAAGAAGCAAAAATTAGAGAAAAGAAATGTTCAATGCTGCCTCAGAATTGACTGGCATTTATCTGATATTCTGTCAATTTGTTTGATGCTGCTACTTCTATGTGGGTTTTTAAATTTGGAGACACTGATCTTATTACCATTAGCTGAAACAGCAATAACAGTGTGCATGAGCATGTGGATAAGTTAAATACATTGCCTTGTGTTTAAGAGCTATTACTAGATGGTATCATATTGGCGTAAGAAACACACACACACACACACACACACACACACACACACACACCAAAACACGCACGCGCGCGCACGCAACACACACACACACACACACGCACACACACACACACACACACACACACCACACAAACAAACACACACAAGCACACATACACACACACACGCGCGCGCGCACGCACGCACGCACGCACGCACGCACAACACACGCACGCACACACACACACACAGACATACGCGCGCCCGCGCGCACGCGCACGCACTCACATACGCACGAACGCGCGCACACACACAGACACACACGCGCGCGCACGCACGCACTTACACTCGCGCGCGTACACACACACACACACACACACACACACACACACACATACAACATACACACACGCGCGCACGCGCATTCACACTCACACACACGCGCACGCACATACGCACGCACGAACACACACACACGCACCTCGCGCGCGCGCCGCACCCCACGCACGCACGCACGCGTGCGCATGCGCGCGCGCGCTGCGCGCACAAACACACACACACACACACACACACACACACACACACACACACACACACTACGAATATACGCGCATATTCAGGCATCTTTACAGTGCACTGAAACGATGTACAAAGTTGTTTGGGCGATTGGTACAACCAACACACCCACAGCTAAACACAGGGAGACGACGATATTCACGTGCACTACAAACCTCAAAACTCCACCAGACGAGTGGCTGGCTCGTAGCAGAGTCGCGATCTTCAGAGTCCCTCATGGCACCACTCACTCCGCCAGGAAGTCTTGAACAGTCACGTGGCCAAGCAGACAAGAAGTCTTGAACAGTCACGTGCCCAAGCAGACAGGAAATCAGATATGTGCAACGATGATTAAAACAATGGGTCACCAGACGAGCTGACAAACAGCACAAAGAAGGGACAACATGTTTCATTAGTGAGATCTTCCACAGGGCAAACACTCCACCCCCTGCCCCCCCCCCCCCCCCCCACCCACCCACCCCCACCCCCAAATAGGAAACTTTTAAGACATTATTGATTGGGACATTGTAGATTGGTCACCTGGGAAAGGAATTGTGCAAAACACCCAGTTTTTTGAATGAAAGAAGGATGGGGGGGGGGGGGGGGGAACATGTGAATGGATGAAGGAACGAAGGAGGAAAGGTAGGAAGAAAAAGAAAGAAGAAATGAATAACTCAGTTGGTAAAGCGCTGGACTCGTGTTCTTGCGATCCTGGTGTTACGGATTCGAATCTCCGACGGGATCTCCATTTCCCATACAGTCCTTCGAATGAAACTATAACCAAGGTTCCATTTGTGAACACATGCATAACATCTTGCACTCATGAAATAAAAACCATCAGCAACTTTCGGAAGAGAAGGCCAGTTTGGCCATTGGTATGGATGACACGTTACACATAGCATGCACCCCGCGTGAGAAATTGAAAGAATGAACGAAGTAAGGAAATGAAGTAAACGATATTGATTGGATGGCACGGGAAACGACTGAATGAAGAGCCGACAGGCAGCTCTTCAGTCGGCACTACCCAGGTAGGCAGCCCGTTGCGTACACGAGAGTGTGGATTGTCCGCGCCTGCCTGGAACCTTGGCAAGGTGCTTTAAAATGCTTTGTTGCTGTTATCATTATTATTATTAGTAGTAGTAGTAGTATTGTTTGTATTATCATTTTCATCTTGCTGTTGTTGCTGTTACCGTTATCATTATTTACAAGTAGGTGAAGGAAGGACTGTTTTCTCTGTGTGTGTGTGTGTGTGTGTGTGTGTGTGTGTGTGTGTGTGTGTGTGTGTGGTGTGTGCATGCACAGAATGTTCCTTGGCCCAATGATTGGCAGTCACGTGATGGACGTTACAAGCTATGAAATGGTCCATAACTCTCAACGCTGGGATCAACTTTTTGTCGTGAGTTCTCTTTTTCTTTTTCTTCTTCCGTTTCATCTTCTGTGCCCACCTCAGTGGCATTTCACCCACGCCGTTCGTTCTGAACTCCCGTCCATAGCCACAGTCCGGCCCAGCCCGTCATAGCCCCAGCACCGGCAATTCACAGGGAGCAGTCAATGTCAAGCCATCAAGAGGCAACCCACCAGAGGAGACACTGCACTGCTGCCGAGTCACTTCGGTGATGTTCAGTGGTGTCTGTTCTGATCCAGCATACACAGCAAACACACACACATACACACACACACACACACACACACACACACACATATATATATATATATATATATATATATATATATTATATATATATATATATTATATATATATATAGTCACCTAGTCGCGGAGCCAGAGTGAGTGAGTTCTCCCACCGGAGGGCGCCACCACGTCCGTTCAACGACAGCCCCCAAGAACTTGCCGATACCGATGACCCCCGATGGAACCAAACCAAGGCCATAGACGTGAAAAGGCAATCAAACCTGACGTCACCTGAGAGCAGGGCATGAAGGGCACATTCTTTTCAGACATTTTTAATGCCGATCAATGAATGAATGATGATGATGAAGATGACGCTACGGATTTCATTCTGGTCTGAGACTGCATGACAAGGCTGTACTATACGCTTGCTTTTAAGATATATTCCGGCATAAACCCAGGCCCGAGAGATACAGGCCCCTGCAGTGTTGGTCAGGAAATTTCTCAGAGACGCGTCAGTAAATGGGAAGAAACTCGACTGTGTGGTCCCAGTCTTCCCAACTGAGCCCGTAGCAGACTCAGTTCTGGGCAGGAGCCGGTCGGGGCAGAAATTTTTGCACAAATAAATGGCGTTGATGGGAATCATACTCACGACCTCCCTGCCGGGAATCCGCGGTGCTAACCACTTCGTCACGATGGCTGGTTGTCGTGAGGTTTTTTCTGCCAGCATGGCTCTGGCTTGTTTTCTACAAGAGAGCGGCTGAAGTGAAGAAATCTGAGCGTAGAAGGAACTGTAACAGACCATTCCCAAACAAACGACCAGATGACTGTTCTTGTTGTCCATCTGCATGTTTGTTGCACATGAAAACAAAATCAAAATCTCCTTTATAGAATTTTTTTTTTAAATGTTTACAATCATATTTTTATAAAAGTGCATAAAAAAATATGCCTTCTAAACCTATTTTTCAGAGACAGTAAGAAGAGACCAGTAAATTGTCAGGACTCTCTCTTCATGCGAAAATACCAAAAAAATGTTGACCTGTTGTTAAGACTTCTGACTGACAGAAAAACTCAGTCAGTTACTTTGTTTCGTCACATCGCGCCTCACCATCTCAAAGCTAAACTTGAAGCCATCGCATCTGCATGCAGACAAGATTCCTGAGGATTTTTCAGTCTTAAACGAGTACTTGAGTGGCTGTTTGTGGGACATTCTAGGTACCCTTACGTCTAAATGACCCAACAAGAACTGTGTCGTTCATATCCTATCAACAAACATGCACTTGGGTGGCTGAATAATGAGATTTCTCCATGCATCTTCTCTCTCTCTCTCTCTCTCCTCTCTCTCTCTCTCTCTCTCTCTCTCTCTCTCTGGGTGTCTGTCAAATCTAAATCCTTGTAGATCATGTCTTTTTTCCATAATTCCGCGTTCGTAATAGATAATTCATTCTATGGACGCTCTTCTCTGCTCTTTGTTTCAGTTTCTACTCCTGATAAGTTACAAAGCAGTGGAGAAGACGTGTTTTGAAATACGATGACCAGTTCCCAGCCTACGAACAGGACACATCGCGGGAGGCACCATATCCCAGCCAAACTACGCAAGCACAAGCAACCGATATCTTTCTCAGTTCCCAACCACACTACGCAAACAGAACAACCAATATCTCTAACAGTTCCCAACCACACTCCGCAAAACAGAACAACCAATATCTCTCTCAGTTCCCAACCAAAGTACGCAAGCAGAACAACCCATAGCCTGTCAGTTCCCAAACCACACTACGCAAACAGAACAACCAATGCTGCTCTCAACACTGAGTAGTGACGATCAACTTAACGAGTTTTGAAAAAAAAAAAAAGTCACGTGGTCCAAACAACATGACATGACAGGCTAAACAATAATAGGTAGGGCACGTGACAGAAACTGCCAGCAGTGATGAATTTTGGAGAACAAACAAACCACAAACAAAAAAAAACGGGGACTGGAACGTGAGCCAAGGACAAGTCTGAGACGCTAGGTGAAAGAGATGATCCTGTAAAATGGTCTGGAAGTATGTGGCCTTTGTGCACAATTCTCGTGGCAACCCCTTTCCGTTTCCTTTGTACAGTGCTGAGTTACAGTCCTCAATGTCCGGAATTCTTGTGATCTCGCTGGAAATGAAGTGTTAAGGTGTGTGTGTGTGTGTGTGTGTGGTGTGTGTGTGTGTGTGTGTGTGTGTGTGTGTGTGTGTGTGTGTGTGTGTGTGTGTGTCGGGAGGGGGGGAGGGGGAGGGCAGGTAGCAATCATCTTATAGAAGAGGACATTTACTCTTAATCCCGTGACTAAGTGATTATTGTAATCAGTTGTGCGTGTGTGTGGGGGGGGGGGGGGGGGGGGGGGGGGGTGGGGGGGGGGGTGGGGGGGGGGTGGGGGGGGGGGGGGTGGGGGGGGGGGGGGGGGAGGGGGCGGGGGGATTGTTCGGTGATGTCCTTTATCACTGGAATCAGAACTGGAACCAATTAACCGTCGAGTCTCAGCGACAGTGTCTTCTCTCCAGTGGTGTTGCCTTGCGATGACCCGGATTCTGATGCCTATCCACGTAGACTGCGGGGGTAACTGCGACAGAACCCTCTAAGATGTGAACACAGTCACGTTGGTTGTGATGGATGGATGGATTGACCAACGTTGGATTAATGGCACCGATACGCACAGAGGATGAAATATAACAACCCAGAAACAAAACTTTTTTTTCGTGCTACATTTTAAAAAGTATTTAAGGACTCTAACGAATAACGTAGATAAACGAATCACAAGATAAAACACGACGCGTTTCGACCTCTTAGGTCTTCTTCAGGCAGGACACAACACTCAGGACAACGAACATGAATGTACTAGTGATGTGGTTGTTTTTTTTTGCCTGAAGAAGTCCCAGAGATTGAAATGCGTCGTGTTTTGTCTTGTGATTCGTGTGTCTACGTTATACGGCGGAGTAATGAAAATGTGTATGTGGTGGTGTGTGGTGTGTGTTTTTTTTTTTTTTAGATTTGTTTAGATTTCCACCTACAGTCGCCTCACGTTTTCAACTAGATCTTTTCTGTAATATGCGCATCCACATAAGTGATGTGGAACAAACATGGCAGGTTCTAGGATTGGTAGGGGGAGTTCATGAGAGTGACTGAATGAAGATGAATTCCCGCGCGCTGACCTGGCTTACTCCAACATACCGTTCATTGTTAGCTTTCTGACAGCATAAAAAAGAAAATTGACACGAAAACTACTTGATCATGATCTCATGATACCAGAGAGAGAGAGAGACAGAGAGAGAGAGGAGAGAGAGAGAGTGTGTGTGTGTGTGTGTGTGTGAGCGCGCGCTACGTGTGGTGTGTGTGTGTGTGTGTGTTGTGTGTGGTGTGTGGTGTGTGTGTTGTGTGTGGTGTGTGTGCTATCTCACACTCGTTTGTGTGTGTGTGTGTGTGTGTGTGTGTGTGTTGTGTTGGTGTTGCGTGCGTGCGTGCGTGCGTGCGTGTGTGTGTGTGTATGTGTGTGTGTGTGTGTGTGTGTGTGTGGTGTTGGATCTCTCCTCCTCTCTCTCTCTCTCTCGTCTTCTCTCTCTCTCTCCTCTCTCTGGGGTCATCTCCTCTCCTCTCTCTCCCCCTCTCTCTCTCTCTCAATATCATAACCTCTATAGTTTTTTTGTCCCTGGCAATAATAGGATACTAACTCTAAGTATGGTGCAGAAGCATCTAATGTCAGTAACAAGAAATGCTCAGTAAAAAAACACACAACCAAACAAACAAAACTACTTGTTTGAGTTTTTTTTTTGTTTGTTGTTTTTCAGTTATCTTCCTCAGACTTGATGACTTTATTTGAAATTTTTGAAATTGTTTTCGTTCTCTTCCCATTATAAACACAACTGGTGAAAGGAACGGAGATGATGGATGTGACCGTGCGAAAACGATTCATTACAATAAAACATGTGTCGTAAGAGGCACTTGTGTTGTTTACTTTTTAAATTAACTTAACCACTTTTTCAGTGATTGATAGTAGTTCATTATGTTCTTTTTCTTCTACAATGGCCTTACAGTCCCTAACATTAATATTACGTATCAGTTACATTTTATCTTTATTGGTATCATGTACTTTTTTTTTCGGCGTACGAATATTAATGTCGTGATGTTAAAGACTCTGTTTGAAAGACATTGTCAATAAAAAAAAAAAAAAACCTGAAGCGTCCTGGATTTCAACTCTCTCTCCTCTCTCTCTCTCTCTCTCATCTCTCCTCTCATCTCCTCTCTCTCCTATCGCTCTCTGTGTCTGTGCGTGTGTTGTGTGGGTGTGGTGTGTGTGTGTGTGTGTGTGTGTGTGTGTGTGTGTGTGGGTGTCGCTGGCTGTCTGTCAGTCTGGGTGTCATCCTCTGGGCCTCTCTCTCTCTCTCCTCTCTCCTCTCTCCATCTCCCTCTCCTGCCCGGCCTCTCCCTCTCTACCTCCCTCCTCTTCGTCGCTCTCTCGTCTTCTCTCTCTCTCGTCCTGCGTCTTCCCAACGCCGTCTCTTCTGTGGTCTGTCTGCATTTCTGCTGTATGTTGCATGTCGTCTGTTCCTGTCTTGTCTGTCTGATGTCTAATCTGCATCTATATCTGCATCCTCTCTCTCCCTCTCTATTGCTATCCGGGCCTCCCACTCTCTCACGCTCTCTCCCCAAACTCGTCTCTCCATCCCTCTCTCCTCTCTCTCTCTCCTCTCCTCTTCTCCTCTCTCTCTCTCCAAAGTGATTTTTTTTTTCAGAAGGGCACAAAGCATGAGAATTCCAAGAACAGACAAAAACGTAACAAGCAGAATTTTGAAGGAATTGAGTACAAGTAGTAGGTATTTGTTGGTGCGTGCATAGATGGAAGTGTATGTGTGTGGCGTTAGACAGGGGGGGGGGGGGGGGGGGGGGCGGTTGGGGGGTAGCTGTAGGACTGGGGGTTTTTTTGTTGGGGCTCTTTGAAAAGTCTCAGACTTGAAATAAAATGGCGACCAAGTATTTCGACTAACCCCTCCCCACAACAGGACTACAGAGAGAAAAGGTGTGTGTGGTGTGTGTGTGTGTGTGTGTGTGTGTGTGTGCGTGGTGTGTGTGTGTGTGTGTGTGTGTGTTATAAAGAAAAGCACAGAAGACGAAGAAGACTGCGGGTTGTGGTTCTGACGTCAGCCACTGATGGATGCTCGAACAATCGACGGACAACCTGTTCCGAGCTCTCTCCATTTGTCGGTGCCAGGAGACCGCGCCCGCTTTCTCCTTGAGCTTAATTCTTTCCTTCCCCTGCCGTCCTCTTTTTGGTCTGCTTTCGGTGCTGTTTTTCGCTTTGAACACCACCCCCCCCCCCTCTCTCTCCGCCTCTCTCTCTCTCTTCTCTCTCTCTCTCTCCTCCGTGTGGTGGCTGCTCTCTCCTCATCTCTCTCTCTCCTCTCGTCTTCAGGTCTCTCTCTCTTCTCTCTTCATCCTCTCTCTTCGCTCGTTTTGGCTAGCCTGTCTGGCTCTCTTCTGTCTCTCCTCGCTGTCCTCTCGGTTCTGCCTGTCTGTCCTGTCCTGTCTGTTCTGTCTGTCTGGTCCT